>JAOQMQ010000007.1:2918078-2928796 GCA_027563845.1 Erythroxylum subrotundum | reverse complement strand
TTCTGTCCATTAGTTCTCTTTCCTCCTTCTAGAATAACCCATTAAGGGTTTATTCCCTCCATAGTGCTCGTTATCATAATACCATAGGCATGTACATATGACACAAAACTCTTTTTGGGAAATAGGCTTAGTTAATGGAATAACTATAATATGATCAATAGGAACTCTCTCTATCTTGACATCATTTCTACCAATGATCGCTCTAATTAAATGGTAGCGCCTGAGTACATGTTTGGACTTCTGATGAGACCTCGGTTCCTTCGCCTAAAATATAGCCTGGTTGTTCTCACAATACAACTACACTAGGTCAACGATGCTCAAAATTACAACAAGTTCCATGATGAACTTTTTAATCCAAACCGCTTCCTTTGCCGCTTCTGAAGTTGCAATGTACTCTGCCTCTGTCAGCGAATCAGTAGTCGTCTCTTGTTTGGAACTTTTCCAGCTGACTGCACCACCATTCAGTATGAATACATATCCAGACTGGGATCTGAAGTCATCCCTATCAGATTGGAAGCTAGCATCAGTATACTCGCTTACCACAAGATCACCTTCTTTATATACTAAGAATACATCTTTAGTTCTTCTCAAGTATTTAAGGATATTCTTGGCAGCCACCCAATGACCCTCACCAGGGTCCTACTGGTATCTGCTCGTAACACTTAGAGCATATGATACATCGGGTCTAGTACATAATATAGCGTACATGATTGATCATATAACCGAAGCATAAGGAATCAAACTCATGCGAGTCCTCTAATCTTGTGTCTTTAGACATATAGATTTAAAGAGTGTAATCCCATGTACCACAGGAAGATAACCTCTTTTGGACTGCTCCATGCTAAACCTCTTTAGCATCTTATCTATGTATGTAGACTGAGAAAGACCAAGCAACCTCTTAGATCTATCTCTATAGATCCTTATCCCCAAAATATAAATTGTTTTTCCAAGGTCTTTCATAGAGAAGTTCTTAGCTAACCAAATTTTTACTGATTGCAAAGCTGAGACATCATTTTCTATTAGTAATATGCCATCTACATACAGTACAAGGAACACGATTGCACTGTCATTAACCTTCTTATACATATAAGGCTCATCCAGATTTTGTGAGAAACCATATTCTTTGATTGTCTCATCAAATCGGATATTCCAACTCCTGGATACTTGCTTCAATCCATAAATGGATTTATGAAGCTTGTATACCTTTTCTCAATTTATGGATATGAAACCATCAGGTTGTGTCATATACACATCCTCAGTTAGGTTTCCATTAAGGAAAGTCGTCTTTACATCTATTTTTCATATCTCATAATCATAATGATCGGCAATGGCTAGGACTGTCCTAATGGATATAAGCATATCTACTGGGCTAAATGTTTCATCATAGTTAATACCTTGCCTTTGATGATAACCTCTAGATACAAGCCTAGCTTTATAGGTAACTACGTTACCCTCCATGTTATTTTTCTTCTTGAAAACCCATTTGCACCCTATGGGTTTTATCCCTTCAGGTGGGTCAACCAAATTCCATACTTGGTTTTCATATATGGAATCCATTTCGGATTTCATAGCTTGAAGCCATTTGTCAGATTCCAAGCTCTTTAGAACCTCTTCATAGGTAGTAGGCTCATCATCTTCTATGAGCAATACGTCGTTAAGTTCACTTATGAGAAATTTGTATCTCTCGAGAACATGACATATCCTACCTGACCTACGAACTTCTTGTGTGTCAGAAGGTTAAATTATTGTTTCATCTTCATGAACAATAGTCTTGGGTCCAGGTAGTTGATCTACATCTATTTGAGCATCTTAAACTTTCACAAGTTCAATTTTGCTCCCACCGTCTTCTCTTATAAGAAACTCTTTCTTTAAAAAGACATCATGTTTTGAAACAAACACCTTTTGTTCCGAAACATGGTAGAACTAATATCCTATAGTTTCCTTAGGATATCCTATAAACAGACACTTGTCAGATTTAGCTTTAAGCTTATCTGACTGAATCTGCTTCATATAAGCAGGACAACCCCAAACTTTCATATGAGAAAGACAGGGTTTATTATTAGTCCATATCTCATATGGAGTAACATCAACTGACTTAGATGAGACTCTGTTTAATACATAAATAGAAGTTTCGAGCGCATACCTCTAAAAGGATTTTGGTAAATTTGCTAAACCCATCATAAACCTCACCATGTCTAACAAGGTTCAGTTTCTCCTCTTAGCCACACCATTGTGTGTGGTGTGTAAAGTGGAGTCCACTGGGACAATATTCCATTATCCCTAAGATGATCCAAAAACTCTCGGCTTAAATATTCACCACCTCGATTCGATCGAAGTGATTTAATACTTCTCCTAAGTTGTTTCTCAACTTCATTTCTGAATTCTTTAAACCTTTCAAAGGCTTTAGACTTGTATCTCTTAAGTTACACATACCCATATCGAGAATGATCATCGATAAAGGTAATGAAGTGTACAAAACCGTCTTTGGCATATATGGACATTAGACCATATACATCAATATGTATTAGGTCTAAAAGTCCATTAGTTTGTTCACCCTTTCCCTTAAAGGGTAACTTAGTCATCTTCCCTAATAAGCAAGATTCACATGTGTCATATGATTCATAATCAAATGACCTTAAACTACCACACTTATGTAGTTTAGACATGCGTCTCTCATTTATATGGCCAAGGTGACAATGCCATAAGTAAGATGATTTCACATTATCTCATTTTAGTCTTTTGTTATTATTGATATCTAAAACCGGATTAGACATATCCAATATGTATATACCACTGCACAATATACCAAAGCATATAACATTCCATTCAAATAAATTGAACAACCATTGTTATTGAAATTTAAATGGAATCTAGCTTTATTAAGACTAGAAACAGACCTTACATTTTTAGTTAAAGCAGGTACTTAAAAATAATTGTCCAATTCTAGTACAAGCCTACTAGGGAGTGTCAATACATATGTGCCTACTTCTAATGCAGCAACTTTTGCTCCATTGCTCACTCGCAGGTCTGACTCTCCTTTGTTGAGTTATCTACTGTTCCTGAGGCCCTTCATGTCAGTACAAATGTGTGAGCCACAACCGGTATCTAATACCCATATGTTGTTATCAGAAACATTATGAATATCAATAACACAAATACTTGAAGTAGATGGGCATCAGATGCTTTCTTTTGCTTTAAGGACTCCAGATAGGCCTTTCAATTTCTCTTCTAGTGGCCATCCTTGGCACAGTGGAAGCAAGTTCCCTTCAAGGTAGTCTTTTTTGCTTTCTTGGCACCTCCCTTAGGCCCTGCGGACTTCTTCTTCTTTTGGCTCTTTTTCTTAGAGCCAGAAGAGTCCACCAGCATCACAACCTTGTCCTTGCAGACAGATAGCTCAACTACCTTGAGCATGTTGACCAACTCGGGAATTGTGCTGGATATATTGTTCATCTAATAGTTAAGCACAAATTGTGAGTAACTATTGGTTAAACCCATCAGAATTAAGTCAATACTTAATTCATAGTCCAAAAGACCAAGGAGGCCAATCGCTTGATATAGCCATTCATTTTCAGTGCATACTGCACTGGAGATGTCCCCTCAACCGTCTTGGAGCGGAAAAGCAATTACGAAGTCTCGGAGCTTTCAGACCTTGTTTGCTCATCAAAGAGCTCCCTAAGATGATAAACTGTGGTATGAGCATCCATAGCCTCATGCTGCATTTGTAGCTCCGATGACATAGTGGCTAGCATAATACAACTAGCCATCTTCCTATCATCGAGATGCATCCTATATGCCCTCCGATCATTATTCTCAAGTTCCTGAGCCAATCAAGGAAGTTTGGTCCAGGCAACTTGTTAGCTTCCATTAATGATCTTAGATTCACACTAGTACTCATTGTATTGACTCAGGCAATAGCAACCTATAGTCAAATAGAGAAAAATTAGAATGTCCTTAAATGCAAGTCTATAAGGACTTTAATAACACGCATTATGGCTCCCACTATTTTCACAAATTCATAACCTTCAATATAAATCCGAGAGAACTCATAAGGAAATTTTCCTAGTGGGTTGATATCCAATATCCCTAAAAATGACCTTGGGTTTGATCAACAAGCCACTTTACTTCAACCGGTAGTTATCAATCATACCAATTGCTTCTCTAATGCAACTATCGAATCTAGCGCTATCAACTGTTGATGTGTGCACACTCATTGGGCTATCAACTCTTGACACGTGTACATCTACTATACACTACCCAACTTTGCCTCTGTCCACGTTGATCTTAAGTTTGCCCAATAAACCAACACTTCTAGTTAAAACTGACCCATTAATCTAGAAATCCTATTTTCATGGTTTGAACATATCCGTGTAGAGCAGGTTGGGGTTTCCCCAACAACCTTAACTTTAAAAGGACTCTAGTTCTCGCCACATTAAAGGAAGGTGTTAGTTTTAATATTCTGAGTGAGGGGTTTGACTAAGGT
Organism: Erythroxylum subrotundum; assembly: GCA_027563845.1. Lineage (NCBI taxonomy): Eukaryota > Viridiplantae > Streptophyta > Magnoliopsida > Malpighiales > Erythroxylaceae > Erythroxylum > Erythroxylum subrotundum. Next base: position 2,924,316 of record JAOQMQ010000007.1, on the reverse strand, counting down.
CTCATATAACTTAGATGGTCTTATATATATATATATATATATAATATATAACTACATGACATGATATGGACTACCCAATCAAATTGGGTCTAAGCCCATAACCATCCATCATGTAAGCCCACACATTCTCTTAACCATGCATTCTCTAATGAATATATGTAAGCACATCATTTTGTTTATGACATCTTATGGATCCTAATATGAAAGCCCAATCTAACATTTGGATCTAAGCCCAGTCCAACACTTAGATTTACTATCTTTTTTTTACTAACTTGGCTAAAATTACTATTATATGTTATTTCAATCGGAATTAATATTAATCTAATTAACATGAATTCCTAATTGTAGAAATTAATTCATAATTAATTTACCTTAAAATAATTATTTGATGTCCAAAATTAAACTACTTCAATTTTGTCATACATGCCAATTTTTCTAGTCTTACTAAAAAATCTATTGCTCTATTAAAATTAATTCAAAATTAATTTCTATAGTTTTCCAAAATTTATAGAACATCAAATCATCAATCCAAGCATCTCTAGGTCGTTTCATGATGATAAAAATAATGTAGGAATCACCCAAAAATTATCATGATCACCAAAACACCAATAAGACACCAAAAATAATAAATATGATTTCTAAAATTTTCTAGAAATCAAATTTTGAGCAAAATCATTTAAACATGCATCAAACATCAAATTAACACATTTTTATCACATAAAAATATTTTTAAGGTTCTGGAAATGAAATATAAACATACAAAAACATCAAACAAAACATATCTTACAATTTTTGGAAAACTGTCCAAATCTGGAAAATTGTTTGATAAAATTATTAAAACATTTTTAATAATTCTACAAAACTTACAGAGGCATAAACACATCCCAAATATGTTCACATAATTTTTCCAGAATAAAATTCCATGAAAATCATGTGTAACCTCATCAGTTTAGCCAATAGACATCACATGCCTAACAGAAAGGCATATTTCATACATGTTCTTGTAAAGTCAAAATTAAATATTTTAATCACATTAAAAATAATTTCAATCACATTGAATCATTAAAATACATCTTATGAACATATTGGTGAAAGAAAATCTTGAAAATAATTTTTCTATAATTAATTTTGAACAAAACATTATAAGATCCTAAGTTATCACAACCATGAAAACAGTTTTCACATGTCATGTATTCTATATCTAGCAAGGCACAAGACGACTCTGATACCACTGTTAGGTTCCGATCACTAATGGAAAGTTATGGGAAATTAGTGTTCATGAATAGCATGCGTTAATGGAAGTTATAGGAAGTTAATGACCATGAATAGCATGCATTAATGGAAGTTATGAGAAGTTAATGACCATGAATAGCATGCATTAATGGAAGCCAACAACACTTCTTTCTAATCCATTCCATGCAATGTTTTCTACCACAATCACATCGCGATACAATCCTGAAACACTCTCTCATATCTTGAATCACCATTCAAGACCATTTTACTCATCCTTTGGATCTCCTATGTGTTTGCCCCATTAGGTTCCCGATTATGTTGGTCACTTGAATTAACACTTAATTCAAGTAAGTCAAGAGTGGTATCTAGCAACATGTCATGACCCCCAATTGATCAAAAAGTCAGTGGTTTGACTAAGAACTCTTCCATACATAATGTTGCCATGCATTTCTTCCTTTCACCATCTATACCCCACTTGGTTTAGAGTATGGTCAAGTGTTAACTCCCACTAGACTGATTACGTCACATCTAGTCCAAGTGTTATTAGATCTTGTCCTGAGGATATCATTACTCTATGTATCATTGAAGACTCTCTTCATGAAATATATCAACTCTAGCTAGAGACTCCCGAGTAATGACCCCAATAAGAGGCCGGTCGTGGGTATCATCTCCTTCTATCAGGAGTGGTGAATCCCTTATTGGCTACTTAATTACCTCCGAATACCTCAAACTGTACCCAATCACCACCCTATAAGTAACCCTAAAAGGCACCGATGAATGGAGTCAAAGAATAGGATTAGTATCCGAGATATCCTTGAGCATCTCAAGTCAAAGGATATTTACTCCATTGCTATGATGAGGCTATCATTAACACTGGAATAGAATATCCATATGATTGTCTAATAGTAGGTCAATCTCATGTACTTACTACCCTTAGTAAGCATCCACATGTTAACTCTAAACAACTCATGTCTACAGCTTATGAGATCGACTGCTTGATCTAATCAAGGAGTATAACATGTTCTAGTCTATCTGGATTAATGATATCCCATCTCATTAATCCTATGACTAGGGAAAGTTTAGATACTAACATAATTACACATAATAGGAGTCTCATTATCATGATGATTTCCTCCATGCTATGTTTTGTATCAAGGAATTCATTAAATCAATTTAAGATCAACATAAAATCCATAAAAGCATGAACATCGAAATAATGAAAAATTCCTTTATTAATCATAAAATGATTTTTACAATAAGTGCTAAAGGTGATTGCCTTTAGAATACTTCTCTAGCAAACTAAAATTATTATTATAAGAAAGGTGAAAGGACGAAAGAAAACATAATCACACTCCATGACCATTATCAAAAGGATCCCCATCTATAATCCTACAACAAGCACCATTAGAACATGACACATCGGGGTAAGTCTTGTAGTAGATAGCCTACTAGTACCTAATGTCCTAACGAAGCCATTACTGCTTATATTTCTCCTATTATTACACATGATATTAAATGTACTCTCTTCAGTTTGCATCCTTCAAAGGCTCATGGTCTGGACGAATTCACTAGATTATTCTTCCTACATACATAGGATATCACAGGTTAGCTCTTTACTGAGGCAATTTTGGAGTTTTTTGAATATACATAAATGCTTCAGGTCATCAATAATTCCTTTATATGCTTGGTTCCAAAAAAACAAAACCCTAGTCATATAAGAGACTTCAAACCCATTTCTTGTTGCTCTACTATCTATAAGGTGATATCCAAGATCTTAGCTGAGTGACTTAAGATAGCCCTTTTGGTTATTGCGAATCCTACAGAAAAGAGCATTTATTCCTGAGCGAAATCTTAGAGATAACATTTTGATATTACAAGAGCTACTGAAGGATTATCATTCAGGTAAGAAATTAGAAAGTTGCTTGATTAAGATTGATTTTTTTAAAGCTTTCGATACGATTAACTGGAGCTTTATTTAGATATGTTTTGAAGCATTGCTTTTTCCATCCAAATTTGTTTATTGGATCATGACCTGTGTTAGCACATCTTCATTGAGTATTCTTGTGAATGGTACACCCACTATACCTTTCAAGCCTTTAAAGGGGATAGGGGAAGGTGATCTTTTATCTTCGTACTTATTTACTCTAGTTATGGAAGGACTTTTCAAACTTTTAAACAGGATGCTTCCTTGCAATGGTAGATTTTAATATCACCACAAATGTAAGGAACTTAACCTTACTCACCTATTGTATGCTAATGACTTGATTCTTTTTTGTGGAGCCAATCCTGCTTCAATTAAAAACTTGATGCATGTGCTTGATCTATTTGTGAATTGGTCTGGACTCAATCATAATTCAAATAGGAGTTGTTTTTATACTTTGGATGATGTGAGAAACTTTATGGGAATTATAAACATCATTGGACTCAATCACTATTCAATTCTTTTCCGTTATCCGGGAGTTCCAATTATGGCTTCAAAGTCAAAGTTTAGTGACTGCTTACCTATTATAGAAAAAATGAAGTCCAGAGTGATGGCATGGTATAATCGATTCCTTTTTTTTACAGCTCGACTTACACTTATGATCTCAGTGCTTAATAGTCTTCACCTACATTGGTTTGCTCATATTGCTTTGCCTTAGAAAGCAATTAAAGAGCTAGACCGAATAATGAAATCCTTCCTCTGGTAAGGACAGGTAAGTAACTTAATAAATGGTCGAGTCAAATAGAGTAAGGTTACTAATCATAAAAAGAATGGTGGTCTTGGAATTATCTTAATCTTTAATATGAAGTAAGGTCTAATGTGCAACAGGAGATGGAGACTGCATGGATTGAAATGCATTACGGACAAAGTGGATTCATGAATTCTACTTGAAAAGAATTAACTTATGGTAGGCTAAATATTCACGGGAAGTATTTTGGATACTAAAACACATGATGAAGTTACGTGAATTTATTTATCCTCACATCAAAAATTCCATCGGCAATGGCAAGAAGATCTGGGTATTGTTTGATAATTGGTTAAAAATCAGTCCCCTTGCTCACGCTATTACTTGTTTATTAGGATTTGTTTCGGTTATACTAGGTAGACCTCCCTGTAGTCTTTATGAAACTAGCTTAGCAATCTATCTGATTTAAACTTTGAAGATATGAATAGAAGCCTCTGTGCGTTGATGTCTTGCATTAAAATCTTAAACAATTTCCAACGTCATCTTCTCCAAACAAAGCTTCTTAGGTTGAGGTGCTTGTTGTTGGAATCCTAGTGGAGGGTTGTTCCTTGCTTTCCCTGACTTTCCTAAGAAAAAATGAGGTGATTCCTCCATCCAGGATTGTATGTGTTGCTATATAGATTATTTTGGGGTTTAGGAGCATTCACCAAATATACCACATGCTCAGGCTATACTGCTTGACAATTTTTACCGTAATGCTCTAGCCTACACACCTCTCACTGCATAACTTAACCTGGTGGATCCACATAAGTTTATCGATTTTTTTGTTTAACGCTTCCATTGCCAACTGCGCTATTGCGTCCACTTCATACACTCCTGGATTATTAATTCGTGCTCTAGACGAGTGCCACTGGTAACTTTTCATAACCATATCCTGAATTAGGTCTTAGGTTGCTTCTGGTGTCTTGTTATTGAGCATACCCTCAGGTATTGCATTAATAGACCGCTTTGTGCTTTGATTCAGTCCATTATAAGAAGTTTGGATTTGCATCCAAAGCAGTAAATCGTGATGTAGGCATCTTCTTAATATCTTCTTAAAACCCTCCCGTGTATCATATAATGATTTAGCGTCAGCTTGGGAGTAAGAGGAGATGTCGTTCCTCAATTTAGCAGTCTTGGCTAGTGGAAAATACTTTTCTTCTCCACTTGCTCCTATATTGCCAACGATGATCATGACATTAAGTTTAACTATTGCTTGACCTTCCCCCTTAAAAAGAATGAGGATAAATGATGTCTAATTACATCATCGTTACCTCCATTAATTTTAAATGTATCGGAAATCCCCAGAAAATTTGAGATGTTTATATTCAGGTCTTTATCTCTAAGTCCATCAAATTGGATAGATCGTTCTACCATCTATATAATACTTGGCTTGATCTCAAAGTTGATGGCACTAACAATTAATCTAACGATGTTGGACTTAGCTCCAGTCAAGTCCGCTCTAGCATAGTCGAAAATGGTCTTCGATTCGTCTACCATGTTGTGCAATTCTTCAATATCCAATTGACCTCACAAGTCTTCTATTTGACGGTTTAGTTCAGTATTACTTTAAGTCATAAACTGACCAAAAGTCAAGATCTTTAAGAAAAAAGAAAACTAAAAAATTAATTAAATAAAATTACTTAAAAATGAAAATAAAACAAAAATAAAAATGGCTAGAGTAATAAAATCTAGGTGTTCCCAATATTTCAATCCCCAAAAATGATGCCAAAAACTTGATTGACTCAAACTAGGTCAATATTTAAAATTACTACAAGTGCACGACATAACTGTAGCTAGCACATGCAAGTATAGGTCGGTCCCACGAAGACTATAATTATTAGTAATTATCTTTTTCTATTCTCTAACTTGTGAACCAGATTTTTGTTTTTTAATTAAAATTAAACTGAATAAACAAACTAAGAATGAAAACAATTATAATCGTAAGACAGAGAAAATAACTAAGAAGATTAATATCAAATAATATTGTATAGGTGATAATGCCCCTAAGAATCATTAAATATTAACCCTTTATCATGTAATTATATTATTGATTATTGAACTATGAAAATTTCAATCTTATGTTAATATCTTTCTCAAGACTATTAATAACTAATCCATTAGTTAATTAATGGAAATCTTTCTAGTTAAAATCCTTAGGATTGAATTATCGATTAGTGAATTCCATTATTAGGTTTGACCCTAATTGTAACATCCCACCCTCCGATGGGAAGGGTAAAATAGTAATTTGGAAAGGATTATGAGTGGCTAGCACTGTTTTGAAATGTTCATGCATATTC
>JAOQMQ010000007.1:2899877-2912545 GCA_027563845.1 Erythroxylum subrotundum | reverse complement strand
CTTTTGCAGAGCCTGAAGCTGCCAAGATCAGCTGTCCATGGCATATAGAGGCAATTGGCTTCCCGGAGTTGGAAAATTCCCTTACACAATCCAACACGGACTCATTCATAGCAAGATACTCTGGTGCGCGACCTCCAGGTATGATGAGGCCATCATAAGTGCGAAAATTAACCTCGTCAAAGGTTGCATTGATGGAAAAATTGTGACCACGCCATTCAGAATAAGTCTATCATGATCGTCGCCATATGAATCAGGAAAGTTAATTTTGCATGTAAAAACCAAGATAGAGAAAAAGGATGCAATGGGCAAAAGACCTGATGACCAGTGGAGTCATGAATGGCAGTTGGGCAAACATCTCCAGCTTTCTTTCCGGGGCACACAGCATCCACTTCAACTCCATATGCCTTGAGCGCTTGAAATGGCACCATCGCCTTTCCAATTCAATCCATCAATCAGTTAGCAACTTAAGAAAGAACAGATGAAGAGAAATTAAAGAAACTCAAAAAGAACCTCCGAATCCTCCATGTAATCACCGCACAGAAGTAAAACTCTCTTCTGACCCATTTCGAGCTTCCTTTTCTTCTATGAATCAAAAACAAGTTTTGTGCGTGTGTGTGCGACTCCGTAGGATTTTATATATAAACATAGAACTTGCAATCTTATTCTTATCCCATCACTTTTTGTCATTATTCAACTTTATCAACTATGTCATCGCCAGCTCTTCCACCAACACCAAGCAAACTTCTGACATTTGGGCTTGGTATTTTCTACACAGGGTTTGATTAGCCGCATGAAATCATATTAGCCGCATGAAATCATCTGTTTTAGTTTTAAACTTTATCATTTAATTTTACCCTCACATTATTTGCTCCGTTGTCACGTCCAGTTTGAAGTTTCGCAGTGAAATGAAGTTTAAAAAGGTATGATAGTACGCAGCCTTATCCTTACATAATAAAGAAGGTGTTTTCAAACATTATTTACTTCTCGTTAATTTAATTTGATTAAAAATTCTGGAGTGAGCTTTAGTCATTATTAGTAAACTCTTTCGATACAACGTAAATTGAATGGATTATTTAGATTTCAATCAAAATTATAGTTACGAGGATCATCTATAGTTGGATACATATAATTGTTAATTCTAATTTAGACATATGCTAATCTTGATAGTTGTACTTCAGTTTTTTTGAGATTGTGTGCTTTTTTGAAAATAAGATAGTTACTAAAAATTTTGATAAAAATTTCTCATTCTTTAGCAAATTTTTTCTTTTAGCTTTTTACTGAAAAAAAAATCATACTAGAAATTGAGAAAAAGTGTTTAAATTGGTTAAATAAACAGGATCTACTAATCCACTTAAAAAAAAAAAAAGAGACAAGTAATAAGTACATCAGCTTATGAAAATATTACATCATTAGATGAATTCAATCTCTTCCACAAATTAAGCTGTTTTATTAATGTGGTCAATATCAAAATTTTAACAAACTCAATAGTTATTATAATAACACGCTATTAATAATTAAATATGTCATGTTTTATTTATGTTTTATTCTTTTTTAATAATACAGAAAGTTACTTTTAGTATTTTTTTTTTATTAACAAGCTACATATTTGTTATTAAAAATGTAAATTCAGTCATACCCTCCTATAATTTGGTCTATAATAAAAGTCTAAATTCGTAATACAAGAATTGTGTATTACTAATTTGAGAACCAAAACTCTCTTTCATTAGTCTTTCATCAAAGCTATGATGACGAGGGTCCACATACTATCGTTTCCTTTCACTATTTTGTAAGTCCTTCGAATAAAAGCTATCTTCTTAGTCCACCAAACAATAATTTTTCCGTGTAAAAAGTGAGAAAGGGTAAAAATCAGCAACAATTACCATAGAAAAGTGTTGCCATTTGATTGGTCCATGTGACTTTTTAATTGACGTACGTATCATGTGAAATAATGTTATAAGGAAATCATTTCGGGTGGATATTCGGTTGTTAATGATTGCAAAAGACTAATAGAAAAGGACCAGATCTCCTATTCCGGTTACAGTATTTATATCATATTCTATTAAATGTCATTCGCATATTTATATAGATCTCACATAAATATATGGATAAGATTTAATGGAATATGATAAAAACATCATAATATGAAGAGTCAAGGTTATGACAATAGTTCTAATATGAAGGGAAATTTCTAAAGGTTTCAAAAACGATTACTTGAAATAAATCCTAGAGCATTATATATGTCATGTGCTTGTCATAATCTTAATATTACTCTTAGTAATATGTAACATTCTTGTGTTAAAGTTGTTTCATTTTTTGAAGTTGTGCAACACATATATGCATTATTTTCAAGTTCTTTTAAAAGTTGGAAGGTTTTGCTTGATAATATTTAGGCCATAATCATGAAATCATTGTCTAACACTCGTTAGAAAAGTCCAATAAAAAGTGTTAATAGCTATTAAATTTCAAGCTCCTAAAATAAGATTGGCTTTGATGGAATTATCTAGATCTTATGATAATGTCAAGTCAATGAGTGAAATGGAAAGTTTGGTTAATTTAATTAAGAGTTTTGAGTTTTTACTAAGTATGGTTATTTGGTATGATATTTTATTCTCTATTAACATGGTGAGTAAAAAATTGCAGTCTAAATCTATGTACATTAATGCTACCATAAGGCAATTAGAAGGTGTGGGGTTTTTTTTTTTTAGAAATATAGAGACAAAGAGTTTGCCTCTAATATGAATATTGCCAAAAGTCTTATATATGAGATGAATGTAGAGCCTACATTTCCAACTAGACGTTGTATTATTAGAAAAAGATAATTTGATGAAAATGATCATGATGGATAAATACAATCAGCTGAGGATTCTTTCATAGTTAATCACTTTTTAGTTATTGTGGATATAGAAATTGCTTTGTTGAAGAATATATTTGAATAATTAATAACATTTGGAAATATTTTTGAATTTTTATTTGATTCAAATAAGTTGATGTTATTGGATGATAATGAATTAAGAGATTGTTGTACTAATTTTACAACTTTTTCTCATGATAATATGTCAGATATGGATTTAGATGATTTTTTCTGAATTAAAAGTGTTGCAAATGACTTTACCCAATAAGTTAACGTCATCAGTTGAAATTTTAGAATTTGTTAAAGCTGTAGATTGTTATCTAAATGTTTCAATCGCTTATCAAATTCTATTGAATATACCTATGACTATAGTATCAGCTGAGAGAAGTTTTTCAAATTTAAAATTATTGAAAAAAACCTATTTGAGATCATCAATGTCACAAAAGGGTTGAATGTTTAGCTATTTTATGTATTGAGAAGGATATGTTGGACAATATTGATGTTGATACTATTATTGATGATTTTATATCTAAAAATGTACAGAAATTGTATTTCATAAATTATGTTCATCAGTGTGCTTGTTAGTTCAATTATCTTGGTGTTTTACAATATGATATTACTGTTCAATTACTGCTACTGCTATTTTGTTGTTATTGCTGCTATTTAATGATTTTATGGTTGCTGACATTTGCAAGATGTTATTAGCTAATGTTATGATCATTTAGTATTTTGTTGAGTATATGGACTTATAAATTAAGTCACTTATGCATGAGTATTAAATTTTAATAATAAAAATATGCTTTTAAAGTTTACATATTTATATATTGTCGATTTATTGAGGCTCTTCTTTTTACTTTGCCCAAAGCCTATAAAACGTTAGGAATGACCCTATCTACAGGACCAAGATAGAGGGATACACTGATCCAAGATCCTACAACACTGACCTTAGAGACTGTGTTTAAAGCATTGCAATGACTTACTTAAAGATGGAAGCTATTACTCTTGAGCTAATAAACAAAACTAAAGGTGGATTTTTAGGAAAACTGGAAGCGTGCACTAGTTAATGATGATTGGCTTTATAAATACCCCTTATATAAGGTAGTCCTTGAAGCTCCCAAAATCTCATATCATAACCCAATTATTATATAAGACCTAGAAACCAACTAAAAAGACCCCTTTAGATTCAATAACTTCCCGGTAAAGGAAGATGACTTTACTAAAGTTATAACCAAATGCATGCAACAAGAGATCAAAGAGAACAAAATATTTATATGTGCAAAGAAGCTAGACCTCATCAAGCAAGAAATGAATAATTTGCATCTTAATTTCACTTTTTATTAAAAAATATTTGAATTGAGAAAAAATTTTAGTTAAACGAACACAAAATTATAATATTCATATTTAAATAAGATAAATAAATAAATAAATTATATAATTATTAACATATCTAAAAAAAGGATATAAAAATAAAAGTTTTTATAGTATTAACATTATTTTTAATTCTTTAACTCAAACCCAATACAATTCGTGCTATATTTTATTCATATTCTTAAACTTATATAATCAAAATTGATAAACATTCAAATGACTAAATCATTAGGTGGATTGAACATAACGTTGTTTCTTTAATATGATTGATATCAAAATATTAACAAATTCCATAAACATTCAATATTGGTTACAATAACGCTTTCATAATAATTAAATTTATAATATTTTAATTTACGTGTTATCCTTACTCTTTCTTCAATAACATGGGAGTGACTTTATTACTTTTATTAACATGCTATATAATCTTTTATAAAACAACATTAAATTTCATATGCATTATAAAAGATATTAAGAGTTAATCCTATTACATTTTCATGTACAAATCCATTACTATTTTATAGAAGATATTAAAAATATAAATTTAGTCATACAATCTTATAATTTCGTCTATAATAGAAATATTTCATATAGTATAAATTCGTAATACAAGAACTTAGATATTACCAATTTTAGAACTAAAACTCCCTTTTATTAGTCTTTCATCAAAGCTACTAAAGATGAGAGTCCATATACTATCGTTTCCTCTCAACACTATTCCATGTGATAAGTAATTCTAATAAAAGCTATCTCAATCCACCAAACAATAACTTGTCTCTATTAAAAGTGAGAAAGGATAAAATAGAAAATTATAATAGAAAATGATTGCCATTTGATTAGTCTGTATGACTTTTTATTTGAGTTATTTTTCACGTGAAATGATGTTATAGAGAAATGATTCTTATGGATGTTTGTTGTTAATGATTGACAAAAAACTAACAAAAGGAGTTTTCGGTTCCAAAATTTCTTACACAAGATCATAGGAACAATCTCTACATTGATAGGTAGCTTTTGGACACTCCTATCAAATCAACCAACACCACAATCTTGACCACATAATAGCGGCATTTGATTCTTGAAGGGTAATGATTAATGTAGTAAATTCTAATGATCAAATGACGCACCTTAGAGTGATAATGCTTCGAGGTAATCTTAGAATAAATGTTACAGTTGTGTAAGCCTCAAACTTCAACTTTAAAGAATAATCTTATAAGAGAAACTAAGAAATATCCACTCAATAATGCAAAGGCCTTGGATAATACTTAGTGACTTACTGTACTCCACAAGGATGAGATAGAGGAGTATGCTAGTCCAAGATTGACCTTGGAGACTATGTGCAAAGCAGAGGACTGACTGATTTGAAGATGGAAGGTTGGTTACACTCTTGCAGCAATAAACAAAACTAAAGGTGGTTGCTTAAAAAAATTGGATCATGCATTAGTTAATAAGGATTGGATTGATAAATACCCTTTATGTAAGGCAATCTTTGAAGCCACGAGAATCTCATATCATAGCCTAATTATCATGTAAGACTTAGAAACCAACAATGCCAGATAGAGCCCCTTTATATTTAATAACTTCTTGCTAGAGGAAGATGACTTTGCTGAAACTATAACCAAATGCATACAACAAAAGATTAGAGAGACCAAAATCTTTATATGTGCAAGGAAGACAAACCTTATCAACAAGAAATGAACAAACTTAATATTATGAGATAACTTCATACAAAGGAAAACACTAAAGCTATAAAAAAAATATTGATCCAAGCCCCATGCATTATTAAACCAAAAACCTGTTGATCTTTTAGTCAAAGAAGAAGAAATGGCACTAAAGAAGAGGTAATGGTGATAAGAACACCAATTTTTTCATAATTCAATCAAAGCCATCTCTATAACTAACACGATCTTCTCCCTAATATAAGATGATGACACTAATATTTCCATGCAATATGAGCTAAAGGATGAATTCTACTATTATTTAGTGGTTTTTTTAGGTAAAATGCAAATTTAGATCCTCACTTCCTCCGCTTAGACCCTTTATAAACAGTCAACTTAGTGAAGAATTGAAAAACTCCTTGTGCAATCCAATATATATTCAGGAGATTGAAAAGGTTATATTTAAATTGAATCCCCAAAATGCATCAGAATTAGGTGGATTCAACAAATTCCTTTTCCATAAAGCATGGATAATGATATGATATATGGTAACAGATGCAATTCAGGAGTTCTTCATTAATGGCGAGATGGTAAAAGAATTTTACAAAATACCATATCTGCTTAATTTTAAAGAAACAAAACATTGAGCTCTTTAAACCACTTCAAGCTAATAGCTTGTTGTTATTTTATACACAAAGATATCTCAAAGATATTGTCCATTAGGTTAAAATCAGTACAACACTCAATGATAGAAGACTCACAAGGAGCTTTCCTAGAGGGTAGAGTTATAAGCAATAACAAATTATTTGTGCAAGAATTATTTAACGATTATGCATAGAAAAGAGCTTCAAAAAATTGTGCCTTAAAAATTGACTTCAATAAGGCATTTGATTTGATAAGTTAGGAATTCATTTTGCAGTTGCCATAGGTCGCTGAATTTCTAGATCAATTTTGCATTTGAATCAAGGAGTGCATTTCCACCACTTTATACAACATCCTAATTAATGAGGAACCTTCAAGATTCCCCAAAAGAAGCAAAGGATAGAGGGAAAAGGACTCTATGTCCCCTTACCTCTTCATTCTATCCGTGGAAGCTTTCTTAAGATTGCTAAGTCACAACATCTCCCTAAGCTTAGGCTCTGAATATCATAAAAATGCAGGGAAACCAATCTTACTAACTTATGTTTTCAAATGATCTCTTAGTTTCTATACGGATAATGATATTATTATTTATACAACCATCTCTAACTTGAAGATATATAAATAACTTTTTAGCCTTGATATGAATCACAACAAAGGCCAACTAATCTTATCTTTGAGGACTATGGAAAAAGTATATTTTCTTTCAATAATACCAGGTTTCCAAGTTATACAACCACCTTTTACATATCTAGGATTGCTATTATCGACAAAGAATTTAAGGTATAAGGATCGCATTCCTTTAGTGAAAAAATCTAAAATAGACTCAACCACTAGACTAACAAGGACTTATCTCATATAGGAAGACTAATGTTGATAAAATGTATGCTAAGCTCCCTTCATATATATCGTTTAACGCACATAGTCCTATAAATAAAGGTAATAAAGGCACTAGAAAAAATCATAAGAGCTTTCCTATAAAGAGGAAGTGAGGTTAAAGGTATAAAGCCAAGATGATTTTAATGGACAACATAAACAAAAAAAAAAGAAGGTTGCTACATGTGGAGTGGACAATCATGCTCACAGCTGCTGGAGAAGAACAAGAAGAACAAAGAGTGGAGGACTCATGGTCGTGCCAAATTATTGCACAGCAGTGAGTTTTAACTCACGGCTGTGCAATAGACATACATGTGCGTGAGTTATTCCTCACGCCCATACATGGTGTGTCACACCCATGACACATCAAGTCATGAATGTGACACTTGCCACCTCACCTATCATTTTTTTTAACCTAGTTTCTAATATAAACTGAGAGGTGTGTGTGACGAAAGGGTTATGAAAAGAATAGGTGTGTTTTCGGCTGGGGAAAAAGGAGAGGAGTTCTAGGGAGACGGAAGAAGAGAGGGCAATGAAGCTCACATATAGAGAGACCCATAGAGGGGTAGCTTTCTCAACACCAGTTCGGAGATGACATCAACACCGACGACCCAGTTAAGTGTATTTCTCCTTGTATTGTTGTTTTCTTTTTCTCTTTAGAAATTGATTATGTTATTCGATGTATATGGATTTGGGTATTATGAAAAGATAGTTTTAATGTGTTCATTAGATCGCTTTATTACAAACCCATTGTTAGAATATTCAATGTAATCCATAATTGTCATGTTGAAATTCATTTGTAGCAACTAATGGTTCGTAATCATTAGGGATAACATAACCTAGGTTAAATAATTCGAGCTTGTGTGATTATTGCTTAGATTGATCTGTTTTTCTCATTTGTAAGGAAAAACCGGGATTAACAGAGTTTGTTGTTAATCTACTACCAATAGTTCAAGTAGAGATGTGAAGACAACAATTCAATAAAATATGTTTAATTGGGTGTAGACCCCAAAAAATCGGGTCCCTAACAAATTCACCAAGTTCATCATTTTTTTTTCTTCTTTAATTTTCTTTTATTAGTTTAGTTTCATTTTATTTTCTTGTTCGATAAACCAAAACCCCTTAAACCTAAACACATACTAATTTCATTTCAAAAGCTAATTGAACAATCTCTATGGGATCAACCTAAACTCACTACTACTATAGTTATAGGTCTAGTTTATTTTATGTAGTGATACGACATGCTACCACTAGCTACAACTACATCATGCACTTGTGGTTATTACATAATTGATCAAACTCACAAAATAGGTGAATCATCCAGCTACTATCTGATTAATCACTCATCTCAATCAATCTGCTAGCTTTAACCTTTCAACATTTCTAATCAACTTCATATCAATCTTAGCCTAAACATAAATAAACATGTCATTGCATTATCGTTTTCACACCTCTATTAGAACTATTGATTGTGAATTAACAACAAGCTCTCTTAATCCTGATTTTTCTTTAAATTGCATTAAATCAAAATAAGCTCTTTAATGAAACCTAACTATCGAACAACTTAGAACAAGCTCTCTAGATTTAGTTAGACAGCTGCATTACGATTAGGAAAATAGATCAATATAAGCAATAACCAAACAAGTTTGGGTTATTTAACCTATGTTACATTATCTCTAATGATTCAATGTCATTAGTTGCCATAAATGAATCCATACACAACAATTACTTATTGTATTTAAGATTCTAGCAATGGGTTTACATAAAAACAATCAAATAGAGCATTCAATCATTCTTACACAATACCTAATTCAATAAGCACAAGATAGCAGAAACAAGGGGAAGAACAACGATACACAAAGACGATATGCTTAGATGTGCTCCTCAGTGTCGATTTTACCTTCGAGCCATATTGAGGAAGCTTAGCCCTCTATGAGTGTCTTGAACGAGTAAGTTTATGCCCTTCACGAAGTCCCAAATTAATTCCTCCTCCATTTGTCATCAAAATGTTCTATTTATATGAAAATTTAGATTTCTAGGTATATACATGTTCGTGTATCAAACTGTATAAGCCAAAAAAATTTGAAATTCATGAAGATACATGGTTGGATACACAACAGTGTATCCAACTTTGTAAGCCAAAATTTATCTTTTAAATGCATGCATGGCCGTATAGGTCTATACACGATACTAAATTTATCACTTTCCATTATAGAGAACCAATATGGTTGATACATTTCTAACGAGTGTACAAATTAGGCTTGATTTATTCAAAGCAATCCATCACCTTTGATAAGGCATATGGCTTCAAGATCACATAAGAGGACTAGTTGTCTAGAAAGGTAAAGTTCAATCAAGATAGGATTCATCTAAAAGAGCAGGTAGAGTTCTAATCAAAGACCAATTAAGCTACCTAGTAGAAGTTGGAACCTAACTCTAGTTAGATAATTAGAGTTTAACTACACTTTTATAAAAGATAGGCATCATAAGGTAAGTTCCCATAACCACTATTATTATCAAGCTCAATTAAAGATTTCTTTGCATATTTGCACTTCTCATTTTTCACTTACTTGAGCATTATGATTTTAAAGAGAACACTACCATTGCTCTAAGTAGTTATTTTCGTAGACCTATAAACCTGATACTAGCCTAATAAACGTACATAAAATACAGTCAACCAAATGGGTGATTTGCGTCTTAATTTTTTTCCAAAAGCTTTAAATAAACCCCTACCATTATCTCTGGTACCACTTTGCACCCTAACGTTACTAAAATAGCACTATCCTGAATACGGTGCAAAAGGAGAAATAGAGATAATAATAGGTGCTTATTTAGACCTTTTGTAAAACATTAAAGTGAAATTACACTTTTGGCTAATATTTAAAGAAATCATTTTAAAGATCATATAACATTTGTTAGATCCAAATTGCCTAGTTATAACCTCATATAGGCTAAATTGATGACATATATACTAAAAAATGTAAAAAAACTTAATTATATTAGGATTTAGGGTGTTAGTAGTACCATTTTGAAAACGTTAAAGTATAATGTGATGCCAATAACCTAGACCTAAAAGATAAAGAGTAATTCATACCTTTTGCTAAATTTAGTCTTATATCATATAGGTATACATAATACTTGCAAAAATTTATGGGCCATTATATTTCTAAACACTTAATTTACCCCCTCCCTTTTTAGAGATCAATATGATTTTTTCAATTGCTAAGATATCCTAGTGAGATTATATAACGGATTTCCTTATTTAAGATCCATTTTCACAAGTTGACGAATTGCTTACTTTTTGTAGAAGTTTGGTCTTCGTAGATGGAGCTAAACAATGTATTTAAGAAAACCTCTTATTTTTTATTATTACAATTAGCAATTAGACATAATTAAAAGCACTTGAAAATATTATAATTTTCTGTCAAAGAGACACTCTTATACTCAAGTGAGCAATTACAACTATGAGAAGTGTGTACCTTAAGAGTATAACTTCTTATATAAAGATTAGATAGATAAACTAAATACTTTTATGACTCTAGCTAAAGGCATTCATATATGTATTCAATGATACCACTTAAGTTTGTATTTTAATAAAATTTTACATCTACTTTCTTTACTCCCATAATTTTACTTTATAAAATTTGTGCTTATATCTTTCAGGATTGAAAGTTTAAACTTGTTTAATCCTTTCTTTTAAGTCTAGTATTTATGACTCTAGCTAAAGGCACTTATGTATTTATTTAATGATACCACTTAAGTTTGTATTTTAATAAAAATTTACATCTACTTTCTTTACTCCCGTAATTTTACTTTATAAAATTTGTGCTTGTATCTTTCAGGATTGAAAGTTTAAACTTATTTATTCCTTTTTTTTTTAAATCTCCTTGTACCTTTCAAATTGTTAACTTATTTTAATTATACTTTAATAACACAAATGTCTTTGTATATTTTGGGGCGATTGAATTTTAAGTCCAATAATAATAAATAAATTTATAAAAAGAGTCATTCACCAACTTAAACTTAATATGAGTTAAATGTTTAGGAGGCACGTGAAATATAAATGTGTCCCTTACACTCTCCCCCTTCCTCTCTTTTTGCCAAAGACAACTATAGTGTAATTGCTTTATACAATAGAAAATAGTTACATTACCGTAACTAAGTAGTTGCAAAAAATGGTTAGTTACGCCTAGAGTTAGTAAAACAATTGAGCCTAATTCAACCTGACCTAGTTTGGTCTGATTTGAAGTCAACAAACAACGGACTTAGCTCGAGATTATTAGGTTTTGGATCAGATTCAAACTTTTATTTATTAAAATTTTTAGGCTTTTAATCAGGCTCCACATCCTAGCTTGATCCAAAGTCTAACTATAATAAAATAATGTTATTTTATTTTTAAATAAAATTATATTTTTAATAATAAAACACATTTAGGATAAGGGGCTTAAAACCTAATTAGGCAAAGTTAAGCTCAAAAGTCCGATCCTTTAGGAGATTCGTGAATGAGTCAATGACCCAATTGTTTTATTTAGAAAGTTATTTTCCTCCTTGTCTTTTCACTTTCAATATGAGAATTGAGAAGTACTAATTCATGCATAAAGCTTCAAAGATTGACCCTTTGGACTTGACCTAACCTAAATGAGCTTTAGATAATTTAATATTTATTAGATCTAACTCGATCTAATTAAGTTTGACTTATCTTAATTGGGCCTAAGCTTAATCCAAGTTACTTAAGTCTGATTGAGCTTCAAGGTGCTTTTAATCTAATCGAACTCGAACTTAAACTAAACCTCTCAAGTCTAATCAAAAATTGGGTCGAGCTTAGATTTCAAAAAAACATTTGTGCATCAGAAAAATTTTTGCGCATCTTGAGTGCAACCCAGATTGTTGTTATTCTTATTTACATCATGATGCAACTTCACTCAGAACCATTTTTAATTTTTATTGAGTATTCAAATACGATTAAAAAAGACATTTAATTTTATATTAAATTAGTCAAAAATTCTTTTTATAAATAAATTGAAAACTTTAATATCTCATATATTTTCACTTGTCAATATGAGAATTTTCCTAGAATCAAACGCTCTCACTTGAGGATAATTTACCGTGCTATTTACAGGGTTGAAGCTTATTTATTTAAGCGTCAAGTTATTTCAGGAATAATCGGTGTTTCCGTGTATACGCCGCCTAACTAATTGGTAATTGTAGACATTGGTGTAGTTGACTGATATTATGTATATCGTGTGCTCTTAATTGATCAATTACAGCGTCGTTAGCTC
>JAOQMQ010000007.1:2855488-2877828 GCA_027563845.1 Erythroxylum subrotundum | reverse complement strand
CAATTTCTACTCCAATTGACTCCCAATTTTCAATGACCCAAGTCATTAAATCCCAAAGCCATTTATAAAAATTCTCATTGCCATTTGACTCTGCATTCTACTACTATTCATCGATTGTTCTACCACTTGACATTTTTTTTCTGGTCCAAAATACCCTAAATTTCAGAAAATCCCCAAATTTTCTCCAAAATTTCTAATTCACTAGTTATACATTCTCAACCAATATTTAAGACATAAAACCATAATTCACATCATTTTCACATTAAAATAATTATTTATACCCGAAAAATGTCAATTAAGTGTATGAACAATGATTTTGATGTATGCAATAATCAAATTCACAAATGTGTATGTCGATATGATGCATGAGCATGAAATGCTATTTTCTTAATCTCCCTTGAGCTCTCATGTACCAAATTTTAGGGTTCTAACCCTTAGTAAGGGAACGGGATGTTACAGGTATGATATTTTTCGCAATATAGGTTGATTATTTTCCACCGGTTAGTTCAGATGCCAACTTTATTACCATAACAAAGTAAATGTGACAGAATGATATTTTTATTGTGTTTTATGAAAGGTTTTGTACCTTAATACGATGAGGACTGAAGAGTTACACATCTCAAAGGAAGGACTTGGTCAAATATTTGATTAGGAGAGGTTAAATAATTAGCTCTAAGTTTTGTTAATACAGAGATTAAGTTTGATAGGTGCATCACCACACACGAGCATCACATTGATAAGCATTTAACACCATTCTAGTGACATTTCACAAGCATTTGACGCCATTCTAGTGACATGCTAATCTTTATTGCAATTAATGATGACATCACTAAATTTTTTGATAGTTTTAGCATGTACTATCTAAATTTTCGCATACATTATTTAGATTTCTCTCATCTTATATTATTTTATATTTTACATTAAAGGGATATTATGCTTATGCTTCACATAAGTAATATTAAAGATCTTGATTAGATATATTCCATTTTGATGAGATAAAATAAATTGGTTTATATGTCTAATTTGTATAATAATTACTAATAAAATGGAATGATTAAAGTTCATATAACCTGTATAAATGCAAAAGCATAAATGGCTTCTTCTTTTTTATTTATCAAAGATGCCATTTTGGTAAATTGATTATGTAATTCATGTTAAAATTATATAATGCACTTCTCTTTTTAGGTATTCTCATAGTAATCATTATATTATTCAAAATATTATTTATGAGAGAGTAACTCTCACTTAAATAATTTGTACTTAATTTATTTTTCATAATATATAAATTTTAATTTAATTTAATTATATCCTTTCATATGTTATATTAGATTTATATTTATTCTTAATTTTAGTTAGAAAAATAATTTTTAATATTTTGTGACATGTTTAGTGTTATAATTAGAACAAAGATATACACCTCTTTATAATTTTTAGAAAATTATATATTTTAAAATTTTAAAACTCATATTTTTAAATAAATGTATATAGTTTATTAAAATTTTAAAATATAAACTAATAAAATTATATCAATTTAATAGAATACGAAAAACTTCTTTAAAAATTAAATAAATAATGTACGTATCTTCTAACCGTAATAATATAAAAAGAGAAATCCGTACTCTGATAAGGACAAGTGAAGGATGGTGGCACATGCTTGTTGTCATATCAGTCAAAAGATGAACGGACCAGATCATCCTGTACGGATCTGTTTGCGGTGGGGATTCAATTCTTGCCATACTCCGCTCTCTCTCTCTCTCTCTCATACACTCTCACTGGCTTGTGGGTACTGCTGCCACTGCTTCCAGGTCCAGCTTGGTCTGCTTTTCCTAGAACTCTCTCTAGTAAAGTTCGTTTAGTGAGAGAAATCTCTCATCTCTACCTGTTTTGTTCTTCAGACATTTTAATAGCTGTATTTCATGGCGATTTCTCACTCTCTTTCTTTTGCTTTTCTTTCTAACATGTCTATGAACTTGGGTTTAGTATGAGTTTTGCTTTTCTTTACTTTTATCTTCAGCGTAAGCAGACATGTGCATTTAGTGACTTGAAGTTGTGTTTCTTTTTTTCTTTTTTCTGTAATATGTTTGGCAGTGGAGGATTTTGGTAGCAGAATATCTGTCTAGTTTTCTAAACTTGGAAGAATATTGATTTAGGGGTATCTAATATTCCCGAGAGTAAGTGTTGAAGTTGTATGTAAGTTTTCTATAATATTAAAAGGTTTGAATTCAATTAAAAAGAGGTAGGAGATGAAGCACTCAACATCATCACCGGGGATGGGTCAGCAGGGTCCTGAAGGTATGTTTTATAATTACTTTTGTTTCTCAGTTTCCGCTTTAAATTTGATTTTTGGTGATCTAAAGCTTATTCAGCTTGTTCCTCGCATGTTTAATTTGGAATTGAGCCTATTGGTTTCCTTTTCCTTGTCTTTTGTCATGAGTAGGAGAAAACAAATGCTTGAACTCAGAGCTGTGGCATGCCTGCGCCGGTCCACTGGTGTCCCTACCAACTGTTGGAAGCCCAGTGGTCTACTTCCCACAGGGTCACAGTGAGCAGGTTTTCTTTTCGTGATCACAAATTCTTCTCAATGGTTACTTCTGAAAATGTTCTCCCGAATTTGAAGAAATAATGGCCTTTTTTCTGCATAGGTTGCTGCTACCACTAACAAAGAAGTTGATGGTCACATACCCAATTACCCAAGCTTGCCTCCCCAGTTGATATGCCAACTCCATAATGTCACCATGCATGTGGGGTTTGCTTTTATTTGTTTATTTTAAAGTTACAAGTCACATCTCGTTCTTGCAAGATAAATTTTTGTTGTCTGACAATCCACACTATGTGCACTTATATCTTGTTTGATCGTGTAAGTATTAACCCCTATTTGGAGTTTCAGGCAGATGTCGAAACAGATGAAGTGTATGCCCAAATGACTTTACAGCCTTTGACACCGGTGGTGTAATGTTATTATCTAATAACGTTTATCATTTGTGTTTACCTTATTCTAATTTGGTTTATTGCACTTACAGGAAGAGCAGAAAGATACCATCATTCCCATGGAGCTGGGAATTCCAAGCAAGCAGCCTACAAATTACTTTTGTAAGACACTGACAGCTAGTGATACCAGTACTCATGGAGGCTTCTCTGTCCCTCGTCGTGCAGCTGAGAAAGTCTTTCCCCCACTGGTAGTCATTTTCTTGGCTATCTGTTCCTTGAGATATTTAGTTGATAATGTTGGTAAGTATCATTTTCACTTCTCTTACTATTTCTTCATTTGGCAGGATTTTTCACTACAACCACCAGCCCAGGAACTTATTGCCAGGGATCTCCACGATGTTGAATGGAAGTTTAGGCATATTTTTCGAGGTATACACCATAACTTTCCTTGACTGCATGAAAAATATCATTAAGATTTGAGTTTCTATGCTGTAGGAATGCTGTATAGTTGGTTACAAGTGTCAGTAACCTTATTTTATGCATCCATCTGCAATCTTATCATTTTTCTCCTCTATTCCTGTGAATATGGCAGTTGGCCAATTATTTTTGTTTATATGTATCAAGTATTTTGATAGCACATAATTCTTTCATTTCAACTCCCAATTTGAAGTGGCTCTTTTGGTCATTTGTTTGGATCATATGTGTTTCTTAACTGAACCTTCTGATAAACTGGGTCTAAGAACTCTTATGTGCTCCAGACAAGAACTTGATTATCATTGATTAATTCTTCCTGCCAGCAACATCCATGGGTGAAGAAAACAGCTACCTCTAAATCTATTGTATTTTTAGTCAGATAAAGATTGTAAAACCATCTCCCATGATGTGTTGTAGAGTAGTTGGTCTATCTGTTTTCATGGTATGGTGATTGGTAATGCAATTTTGCTGGTAACTTGCATTTAACTACATTTTGGTTTGTTTCCTTACACCGAGTGTGCAAGTAAGAAAAACCAATTTATGAGTAGGCATTATTATGTCCAATCAATGTGTTAATAACTAGTCATATACAAGTAAGCTTTATGTTGGTCTATGCATTGGTTTTATATGGTTGTTAGTACTTGTTTCTGTAGCTTGCACCTGTGTGCCTAGTACAGGTTATGATTATTTACATCCCTTGAATGTCTCATGTAGGAGGACTTTCATTCCTGAGACTAGACTTGTGCTTTATCAGCTGTTCATGATTTTCTTATTTCAACTGAAGAGCACTGTTAGAGAATAATAATGTGCCTAGTGTAATCTTTTAAACATGGGCTAGATTTACACTGCTTAATTGGTTTGGAACTTTATGAGCTGCCTTTATGGTCTCTTGCAACAGAGATCCTCATGTTTTTGAGTTTCTGCAAGTTTGGCTAATGCTATTAATCTCCCTAATATGTAACTTTCCAGTTCTGTGAATTTTTTCTTTCTAAAAGATACTTCCATATTTATGGTGCTTATTTCTTTATTTTATTTTTTTGGTAAATGCTTATTTCTTTATTGTTTAGGTGTTAAGGGTGACATGTCATGGATCCAATGTTTTGCTACATCATTATGAGTTTTTGAGGAAGATAGGCAGCAAGAAGAGAGATGACAAGAGGGAGAAGGTTGCATGTCTGAGAATATAAAATATCTTGGAAGAGAGAAAGATAAAATGATCATTGAAATGAAACGAAAACAATCATGAATTTATGTTCAAGTAGCATCCATTACAGTCTTGTTATATGTATTGTAGTGGGTCCAACGTTTGCTGCACTACCTGTGAGGGTTTCAGGAAGCTAAGCAGAGAGAATATAGAGGAGAAGAGGGAGAAGGATTCATATGAGAGAGTTTAATTTATGAATGTTTAAGTAGCTTTCTTGAAATTTTTGTTTTATCTGATGGAAAAGAGAGAGTTTGGCTAGTTAAAATGGCTGCTTACTATACTGACCTACTTAGGACATCATTTCTACAAAAGAAATGATGTCCTATATTTCCACAAAACAAAGTTGAGAACCATCAAGCAGTACATATATTTAGTGTGCAGATTGTAGGATCTATTTCTTACTTAAGATCAATTTGATCATTATTTTGGTTTTTGCTAAAGGCACCTATTGCTGTGTGAAAATAGTTGGTTTTATTTCATTCGATAATCATAAAAGGTGGGATGGAGGTTGTAAAAACATTGAAGATTATGTTGAACTCTGAGTTATGACTGTCTTATCCATATTTTGGATGCTCAATGTCTAAGGTTAATACCATTTTGGCCGCATTGCTTATAGAATTTTGCGGGAATTTAGCTTTAATGTTCCCTCTTGTATGACTCATAAATTGAGAAGTTCAGATATCAGAATGTGTTTTTGGTGTTTGACTGTTGATCATCTCTCCCCGTCAATAGTAAATTTAGAATTGCTGCATCCTTTTGTATAATTTTCTGTAGCAGAGTGGAAGTTATGCCAGGTAGTAATCTGAAATGGTTTATTCCCATTCTAATCACTGGTAATGAGGTCATGTAATAATTACTTCCGAATGGCCTTCTAAATTCTGATAACTGATTTTTGACACAAGATTGGGATATGTCTATTCCCTCCTTAATTGCAGGCCAGCCTAAGCGCCATCTACTCACAACGGGTTGGAGTGTATTTGTCAGTGCTAAAAGGCTTGTAGCTGGAGATTCTGTCCTTTTTATCTGGTACATGAACAGCTTAGTAATTTAACTCAATGTATGGTTTGATGCAACTTACCATTTTAATATTTAAAATAGGAATGAGAAAAATCAACTCCTCCTAGGGATTCGTCGAGCCATTCGACCGCAAACTGTGATGCCATCATCTGTGCTATCCAGTGATAGCATGCACATTGGATTGCTTGCTGCTGCAGCCCATGCTGCAGCAACTAATAGCTGCTTCACTGTCTTTTATAACCCAAGGTGCAAAAGGTGCTTGCAGGTTTCTTTATTGTTGTGTTTGATTGATCTACTCTCCATATTTAACATGTGTATTGTTGTCAGGGCTAGTCCATCGGAGTTTGTTATACCCCTCTCAAAATATGTTAAAGCAGTATTTCATACACGTGTATCGATTGGGATGCGCTTCCGGATGCTTTTTGAGACTGAAGAATCAAGTGTGCGTAGGTATTATAATTGTTGCTAGTAGAAAATGATGATAATATCTCCCATGTCTTTGAATCTAATTTATGGAAAACATTTGACTAATTCTTCAGTATGCCCATTATATATATGTGTGTGTGTGTATGTATCTAACATATGAGGGTCTTAATTCATTCTGATTTTGTATGGTTAAAGTAAAATGTTTGGAGCTGAATGTATAATATGCAGAAACCATTTTCTTTTCATTGACAGAGTTAAATGAAATTTACACGAGGTTCATAATTTTTCAGTGCAGGTTAATTCATAGGTAAAATAGCTTCTATCTGTGTATATTCTCCAGCTGTATACATTCTGGTTAATTTTACATCGTATTGTTTGTTGTTTGGGTGGTAAATTTGTATTGATTACAATAGCATCACACAAATGGCGCCTTAAATGCCCAGGCATCCATGACCATTTTGTTGACAAATGCTACTGTTTATATTGTTGCGTCTTTATGTTATATGAACATCTGCAGTTTGATGAGCTTGTATTCAACAGGTATATGGGTACAATAACTGGCATAAATGATTTGGATCCTGAGCGTTGGCCGAATTCCCATTGGAGATCTGTCAAGGTGATCAGGCTGCATCCACACCTTTCAGATTGTCATGTACCATTAGCATACTGAATTACTATCTCCATTTTTACCAATAGCCAGAAATTCCTCTGATGTGTTCCAAGGTGTATACCTTGTGCTGCATATGTACAAATATTATACTAGATGGTTGATATACATTGCTTATGAAATTAATTGGCAAAAGAGTAGGAGAAAATGAATGAACAAGTTCATATGGGTACAATAACTGGCATAAATGATTTGGATCCTGTGCGTTGGCCGAATTCCCATTTCAGGCTGCATCCATACCTTTCATATTGTCATGTACCATTAGTACTGAATTACTATCTCCATTTTTACCAATAGCCAGAAATTCCTCTGATGTGTTCCAAGGTGTATACCTTGTGCTGCATATGTACAAATATTTCTATTTTTCAAGAAGGAAAGGATATAGTTGAACTTGTTCATTCATTTTCACCTACTCTTTTGCCAATTAATTTCATGGGAAATGTATATCAACCATCTAGTATACATATTTTTTTTTATCTTCTTGAATTCTTTTTTGTGAAGTCTTGGAATTAGGTTATGTGGTTGTTCTTTTAGGTGCAGCTTATAATCTTCTGTATACGATGTTATGTTCATTAATTGTTTATCTATTGTCTTACAAAATAGTTCTTCATTCCATGCTAACTTTCCGCAGCTGCTTGAAAGTAGTTGATCTTCCCAATTCATAATTTTCTTTCATGCCTGTTTGATGGGTACAACTTTAGATTGAACTTCAAGGTTTCCAACATAGCTTGAATGTTCAATAATTATGTTGGAAATGCTAATCTAGATTAATTTTACATGCATGAAGTTATTTTTCTCCAATATTGTGCTAGAACAATAAAATCACAACCAGAAGTTTTTTGGTGACTCCAACTCTCTTATGTGTATATATGTCGTATGACGTGTCTTTTTGTGTCACTGTTATATTTCACCTTTCGATGAGGAAGATTGAGGCTGTAGTTCTTAAATACTGTTGCCAGTGGTATAATGTGTCTACTCACAACTCGCAAGTCCAGTCGTGAGTATGCCTTGTATGTTTATTCTTTATTATTTTCCTTTAGCACTTATTTGGTTTATCTTCTTCTATAGGTTGGGTGGGATGAATCAACTGCAGGCGAGAGGCAGCCAAGGGTATCATTATGGGAAATCGAGCCACTAACAACTTTTCCAATGTATCCCTCTCTTTTCCCTCTAAGATTGAAGCGACCTTGGCATCCTGGATCTTCATCCTTACTTGGTATTTATGCCTTGATCTTTCATAAATCTGTTTCATGTCTTTTCCTTAGGCTAACTGGTTGGATACATTATCTTGCCTAAAACTGATGTTCAACCAGTTATACAAAGGTTTAAGGATGTTATAACTTGGAAGAAAATAGAGCACACGTGACATTATAATAGGGATGCAGATCTAAGGATGTACATAACATTTTCTATGTTGATAGATGTCCTTCTAGGTCAACATTTTGTGATACATCAAGAAACTGGCCATAGATGGCTTGTTGAACATGATGGTTCAACCATAGCAGGGAAGGACTAGGTTCAGTTTAGCCAATTTTCTTGCATGCAAAAGAGATTGCTATGGGTGGGGTTCAGACTTCAATCCTAGAAGTACAAATGACAGTAACTGGCTGACTGAGGTGGGGTTCAGACTTCAATCCTAGAAGTACAAATGACATTAACTGGCTGACTGAGCTGACCTACATTTTTGTTTAAATTCTGTAAATTTTTGTTTAAATTTAGTACATTAATTAATTATAAACAAGAGCGGAGTATGAATCAAACTCGAAATCTGCAAATAATAAGTTGCTTGAATACTTTCTTCCTTAATTTGAACTACACAATTAGAATAAACTCGTTTGGAAGTAGCTTATAATAAGCGAGGGATGAAAACTATAAAACACTAAAAAGTAGATGGATGTCAAGTGTTTTTCTTCAGAGAGAAATTACACTGTTTCCCATGCTATATTATATTTTGATGGCACACTTAGAAAGAATTCTTTCGCATGAATTTATGCAAGATCTAGTCATCAATCTTTCAAACTTGTCGTACATTGTGATGTGTGATATAAATATTAATAGATGTAAAGACTGCCTATTTTAAGGAATTGAATTTTGATAGCTTCAACTAAACAAGAAGGATTTTTGGAGAAACTTCAATGTTCTCGTTTTTGTAGTTTTATGTGAGTAGGTTTATCAACTGTATTGTTTGATTCTACCCTCGAAACTATGCCATAGAATGATATTGTATTCTAATTAAATAAACCTTTTTGTTTAACTTTTTCATTTTTAACCATCTTTCCAACTAATTATATAATTTGGAGTGAAAATAATTTTAATGTTGAAATATAGTTCGAAATAGTTTTGGCAATTGCATGTTTCCTTTCCTCTTCTTACTCAAAGTCCTGTCTTGTACCAATACCAATTCACTTGCTGTTGGATATCACAAAATTTCCTTTGATGGTGCAATTAGTAGTTTTCTTTGGGAAAGAAAAATCAAGGCATAATGGAACTTCCTATTAACATTTCTTTACTTTTCCTGTATCTTGATTCTTCTACGACATCTTGGCCCTTGATACGGCTACAGTCAACCATCATTTTGACTTTGTCAATTCATTCACTACCTTCCAGATGTAGGATAGTCTCAAACAACAAGAATTTAGGGTAAGGGGAAAGAAAGAAGAAAAGATTTAGAAGCTTTGGAGAACGATACTAGGAGGTAAGAAATTCAAGTCCATGTTAATAGCCAAAATCAATCAATAACTATGTTACAACAAAGTAGTTAGTGACATCTTTGTAGTACTTCAGGCCTATATCCTAAGAAAACTACATATCAAATTGTAATAGATTAAAACTTTCTGAAAACTCATTACACTATATGTCCCAATAAAACAATTAAAACTTGGAATTATTTCCAACACAAGGTTTACCAGTTCTATTTCTAGTATTCTAGTTTGTTTTTCCCTCAACTTATTGTCCTTTTGCAGATAACACAGGTGATGCAGCTAATGGCTTGATTTGGCTAAGTGGTGGAAGTGGAGAACAGGGTCTACAAAATCTGAATTTTCAAGCTGCAAACACATTTTCATGGATGCAACAGAAGCTGGATCCAGCAATTTTGGGTAATAACCATAATCAGCAATACCAGGCAATGCTGGTAGCCAGTTTGCAGAACCTGGGAAATGGTGATCTTCAGAGACAGCAGCATGTGCAGTATCAACAGCCCTTTGTGTCTCATGAGCAGTCAAGCAGCCATAGTCCACCGATGCATCTTCAGTATCAACAGCAAGCAATACAACGAAATATGCACCATAACATGTTGCAGGCACAGGGCCAAATTTCAATTGAAAGCTTGCCCCAGCAACTCTCGCAGCAACAGTTTAACACTCTGCTGGACAGCCAAGGACAACAAAGGCAACGAAATTACCATGATTCCCTTCTGTTTCAGACTGAGCAGCTCCAAAGACAGCAATCAAATGTTCCTTCTCCATCCTACTCAAAAATCGATTATACGAACTCAAATGCAGATATTTCTCTATCCAGTACAATACAGAAGATGCCTAGTTCTCTGTGTCCTGGAGCTAGTGAAAATCCGTTGGATTATTCAAACGGAGGTCAGTTCATGGTAAGTGAGCGGTTATCTCAACAGTCATGGGCTCCCAAGCATACAAATTCACAAGTTAATGCACTTGCCAATACAGTGTCATTCCCTAGATTATACAATGAGAAAGAAGCTGTAGTGGAACATGAAAACTGTGATTCTGATGTTCAGAATCATACAATTTTTGGGATGAATATTGATTCATCTGGACTTCTACTACCTGTCACAATGCCTAGATGTGGCTCTTCTTCAATTAAGGCTGATACGCCCTCTATGGCAGTGGAAAATTCCAGGCTTCAGAGTTCTATGTATGATTGTGTCCAAGACTCTTCTGAGCTCTTAGCTAGCACAGGGCAACGGGGCTCACCAACTCGCAGTCAAACCTTCATCAAGGTACAAGCCACAAGAAGTTTTAAGTGTTCCTTTTACAATGGGTCTCGGCTCAGTATTGCTACATAATTCTTTTTGCAGGTTTACAAATCGGGTTCGACGATTGGACGCTCATTAGACATCTCCCGCTTCAGCAGTTATCATGAACTGCGAGAGGAACTGGTTCAGATGTTTGGAATTGAGGGAAGATTGGAAAACCCTCATAGATCAGGCTGGCAGCTTGTATTCGTTGACAGGGAGAATGATATACTTCTCCTTGGTGATGACCCATGGGAGTAAGTAACGCAAACAGAAAGCATTCAAATTTTACTTTTAGCATGTCTCTCATTGATATTATCTGTTATTGTATATTGTTTCTATCCCAATTGCAGGTCATTTGTCAATAATGTTTGGTGTATCAAGATATTATCCCCAGAAGATGTGCAGAAAATGGGGGAACAGGGAGTGGAGTTCCTAGGTCGTATGCAGGGGAAAGTATGAAAAGTTGTTGCCAGGGGGTCCCTCACAACTGAAAGCTGTGAAAAGTTGTTGCGCAGGGCTGTCCCTCACAACTGAAAGCTGTATGACATCCTTTCATTTATTTCACGGACTGCAAACATTTTAGACTTGAGAAAGAGAGCGGGGCCCTTGGTTTCCTGAGCATTTCTCTTTAATGAACCTGTCTTTTGCCTGGATCAACTAGTTTGTTCTGATAGATTTGACTGTTTTAGCAAACTTAGTATTGATGGAATCATTTCAAATTCCCAAATAGGCTTCTATTGTCGAGTAATGTGGCAAAAGAGATCTTGCTTCTCTATTTATGTTCTGGTCTAACGTACCTCCTCGTTGACAAAATCCGGCCGCATAAAATGGCTAATACTGAGAAGTACTCGAGGTTCACGATTTGAATGATCTGCGAAAGGTTATAAAATTAGTTGTACTTGGGTTTAGGTGGAATTAAAGAAAGGAGACTTGGGCAACAAACGGTCGAATGGTATTGTTTGACAACTCAAATCAAATAAGAGGTGGGGCTGTTTGAAGCAAACTCCAACTTGAGTGGGTGTCCTGACTCGGATTATGTGTAAGGACAGGAATACTAGATTTCAACTAGATTCTCTATCCATCGACCCGCACAAGAAGATGAGAGGAAGTTTGAGGCCTTATAAATTGCAGCCCTTCCACTTGATCCGACGGAAGGGTTGGGTGTCCTTGAGAATATTCGAGCGTTTGCAGTCCCCATTGGCAGGTTCTGTGTCCCAAAGCCATTCAGACAATACCATTAAAAAGCTACAGTGAACTTGAAACGACAAAGACTTTTTCTATGGAAATCTCGTACGGTTACGAAGACCCAATAGTAACGAGAGACGTGTTCTTCATTCATTCAAGCCATTGGTATTGGATTTGGGGCTTCATCTCCTCTAGCAATGATTTTGATTCCCTGGCTCCCAGGCGTCATCTTTTGTAATTTTTATCCGCGTTTTAATCATTATTCAAGTTACTCACTGTTGTATTCACCAGCTTTACCGTTTTGTGTAAGTACGTAGTGGGTTCTTTATTACGTGCCTTAGAGGGTCTCGTGAAAGGATAAAAAACGAAGGTGATGTGGAATATTTAAATTTCGGTTTCTTCTCTGATTCTCATGCAGATTCCGAGCTCCAAACGTCTCTAAATCTCCCGGGACCTTTAGCGGAAAGTGCTTACCAACTCACGGGCAAGATCTTTCTATAGTTTCCTCAAATTCTGAACTTCCTTAATGAGGCAGGAACTTTATGCTCGTGAACGTTCTCTTGAGTAACTGCAGGAGACTTTACCTTTATATAGCTTCTATATCGAGCTTCCTCATCAAAAGGACGATATAAATTCGGTCTACACTAATCGGGACCTATTTTTCACCCGGATTTCGACCCATTAATCTAGATCATTTATTGAGTCACTTTATTATCTTTATCAGGATCAAATGGCGTAACTTAACCGATAATTAATTTAAAAATTAAAATTGCAATTAATGTAAGTCCAATTTTATGAGACACGGACAAAAATGTCCCTAAGGACAAAAATGTCTTAAATTTTGATCCAGTGTCTTTATTATCTCCCAACGCGTATCTTATGTGCGCATTTTGTTTATCAAGCTCGTCATTTCATGGCTGCCTTCTTCTGCTGTTTCCTTTAGCATAGGTTTGCTTTGTTATTTGTTATGTTTACCCCTTTTGTGGTTTGTGTTTTGCTTTCGGCTTCGGGAGAACACAGTTTAGTGCATGCACTTCTCTTTTGGCTATTGTTTCCTTCTTCATGCCGTGCCCTTTGCCCATTGCACTTCTTGCGTTTTAGGCTTCGTTCTTCACCGTTTTATTCTTATTCCCTTCTTGAACCTTTTAGGTGTTATTTGGTAACCTAACGAAAGAATCGAAATTAGGGGGAGAAAAAAAAAAAAGGAGAGAGAGAGAATGAGAATAGAATGGTTCTAAATTTTAAATTTAAAAAATATTATTATTGAAAGGAAGTTGGTGTATTTAATGTCTTATAAAGCACATCTCCATTAAATAATAAAAAGCATAAGTACATTCATAAGTACAAAAAACCCTAAATTCAAATTGAATAACATCAACTTTAACTCTCTGTTATCTCTCTTCTCTCTTCGTAATTTTCAATTGCACGTCATCTTCATTTGGTCCATGTATAATTTTCATTCTTTAATTTTTTTAATTACATGATTTACCCTATCTAAAAATTGCTTACGTACCCTTGAAAAATTTCACAATTACCAACGACATAATTAGGACATCTCAAAAATATTCTACCTAGATTACTATCACTCCATGATATCCTCAAATAAGCATTTAGTCCACAATAGCAAACTACATTATTAACATTATTATAATTAGATTTACTAGATGTTGAGAATTTCATTTTCAAAATTATAAGAATAGTCATTAAGCATTAACCACAAATAAACAATTCCTTCATAATGATTCGATCTCATAGAGTTCAATTCTCGTTCTCAACTCATGACCAATATGAACTCAAAGTTTCCTTCGTATCTCTCGAAACTTTTTCGTAATGTCTTCGTTCCATGCATCATTTCATAGGGAACCTCAAAGTGGTTCTATTTCATTATATTCCATCCATAGCCCAGTTTGCATAAATGAGTTAAGTTAAACATAGGTCTTGTAAATTTAGGTTTTGCAGATTTAGGACACCAGAAAGTGCTACCATAATAAAAATGTCAGTTTTTAGCAAGGATCCATTCTACAAAATGTATAAAGCAAATGTTCAACTATAACCTAAAATGGTAGTGTTAATCATAGTGTTTAAACTCTTTTTTTTCCTTACGAGATATTTTTAGGATGGTCTCAATTATAAGAAGATATTTTTAAGTCATTCATTCCTAGACTAATCCTCGCTTAAGTAGAATAGGTTCTTTGCAAGAGGTAAAATTTTGACCTCAAATTTTAAATGACTGCATATATAAGAACGATTCAAATCTATAACCTCACTTACCCTTTATCAACTCAGCTACGTCCCAAGGGTTTATTTAAACTTTCTTTAGTGATGTAAGCGCACTCTTCGGTTGGATTATTCTGTACATTTTTATTATTATATTTCTTTAATTATTCAACAACAAAAAAACAAAAGCAACTCCACCGGCACACTGGCTGTTGTACTAGAACACCATCAACTTTCCTCTTTGGCTGACTCCTTCAAAATCTGTCTCTCTCCCTCCGTCACTTGCTCTGATCATTGATAGTGAAGAAAATGCCAGTTTCTACACCTAAACCACCAAGTATAAACCCCATTCACACTCTAACACTGTCACTCCTTTTATTTTCCACTGCTACTATCTCCCACACGCCCACCTCCATCTCCTCCTCTTCCTCTTCCTCTTCCTCTTCGTCTCCTCTCTTCTCCTCCGAGTGGCGATCCGCACGCGCCACCTACTACGCAGCCTCCGATCCTCGTGACTCGGTGGGAGGGGCATGCGGTTATGGGGACTTGGTGAAAGCTGGGTATGGGATGGCTACGGTCGGGCTGAGCGAGTCCCTCTTCGAGCGTGGTCAGATCTGCGGCGCTTGCTACCAAGTCCGGTGTGTTGACGACTTGCGCTGGTGCATTCCGGGCACTTCTATTATTGTCACTGTTACCAATTTCTGTGCTCCCAACTATGGTTTTCCGGCTGACGGCGGTGGCCACTGTAACCCTCCTAACAACCACTTCGTATTGCCCATTGAGGCTTTCGAAAAGGTAGCTATCTGGAAGGCCGGTAACATGCCCATTCAATACCGGAGGTAACAAAAACAGAGCTGCTTCTTTTTGATTTATGCTGCTATTGTGGAAATGAGTATATCATTCATGGTAATATTTCATGTCGAAGACTGAAACAGCTGGTGGGTCTCTTCTTACATAACCTTGCTTCAAACGTTCGTGGGATTTTTTATGTGTTTCCTTTAAGCTTGGATCACTAGAAATTAAGAGTTTTTTTCGAATGTACTAATTGTAAATGAAGTTGTCTGCTAGTGGGTTACCAAAGAAAAAAGGTTTGTGGGCTAGTGTATATATCTTGGTACCCGAGTCAAGTATGTTTGTGTATGTGTAACAGTTGAAGGCTTGTTTTCTGTTTCCTGCACTCTCGTGGGTGTGGCAACTTTCCTTCCTATGTAAGTTATACATGTAAGAGTTTATGTGATTGACAATGGGATGTATATTCTAATTTGTCTGTGTTCGATACTTTTTTGTTAAATCACCCTTTTTTCCTTGCTTCTTGAGCAGAATCAAGTGCAGAAAAGAAGGAGGCATACGATTTACCGTCTCTGGTTATGATATCTTCATCTCAGTACTTATCAGCAATGTTGCGGGTGCTGGAGATGTAGCTGCGGTGAAAATCAAGGGTTCAAAAACTGGTTGGCTTCCAATGGGTAGAAATTGGGGCCAGAACTGGCATATTAATGCTGATTTGAAAAATCAACCTCTGTCATTTGAGATTACAAGTGGTGATGGGGTCACCATTACTTCCTATAATGTTGCTCCTAAGGACTGGAACTTCGGACAGACCTTTGAAGGTAAGCAATTCGAGTCTTAAAAAGTGTATCATCACCTTGTTCAATGATGTAGATGAGACCATTGTTTTCTTTGGGTATGATTGTGATTTTTTCCCTGATGAGTTGGAATGAATACGAAGTAGTAATGGCTGCATTGCAAACAATAATGCAGTGCAAAACATAGGAGAGTATGTATTGTTGTACCATATATTAGACGAGGACGTTAATCTATTCTACTTTTTGTTGATCTCTTCTAGTATTTGTCATGCATGGCCTTAAGCTTAAGCGAGGATTAAATAGTGGGAGAGGATGTGAAAAGTCTCCTCCTTTACAAGTTTCCAGATGATTTCAAATTCTAGTAGAGCTCTTTATACCTCTTCATGTACCATGAGAAATTGAAAAAAGAGAGAATTGTAGCGGAAGAGTTTTCTTTTGATGTCCTCTGCAAACTTGTATATTGTGTTTTAACATATCTAAGTTTATTGCCCTCAAGATGTGTGGCTCGATGGTTGAGAGCGGAGCTTAGCTTTAGTTAGGTCCTAAGTTTGATTTCATGCTAGCCTCTCTTGTAAGAGCCTAGAGGCAGCCGGGGTTTTATCTGTAGGTGTAAAACTAGTTAGGCCTTTAATGATGAGGTGCACTAGTTGAGCCTTCGAAAAGGTGTGTCCGCTTGGCCGTCTGTAGGGTTTTCTCGGAATTAAAAAAAAAAAATCTAACTTCATTGGTTGACGTTGAAAGGCTAAACCGAAGAAAAAGACAAAAACTTGCGACAACGCATGTGAAATCTAAGCGCCCACATGCTCTCATGTAGTAATCAAACTAGTCGTCCTCCCCTCTTGCTGTCGATGCAACTCAATTGCCACATTTATAGCGATACCGGTGAAAGCTTAATCTACTTAGTATACCTTTTGTGTAAAGTAAATCATTTAAAAATTAAAATATATTTAATTATCTAAATATTTTAATTTACTTTATTATTTTATAAATAATGTATTAACTAAAAGATTTTACAGCTGAAGGATTCGTATTTAACTATTTATTCTTTAACTTTTTAAAAATTATGAAAATATTGTTTAATATAAATTAGAAAACATTTTTGTTGACATACAAATTTTAATGAACATTTTATCTTTTATATATTCCTAAAAATTATTATTTTATATTCCATGAAACTTTAACAAATGTGAAACTTCTAACGTAACTGTCATTAATTTACAGAAATTTTTAAATTGTAAAAAGGTTATTACCTAAATACAATGATTAAAAAATTAAACTAATTCAATTAATTAAATTGTAAAAATCAAATCATCAATTTGATTTATCTTGCTAATTCTTATTATTAAAAATAAACAGATTAATTAATTAATTAATTTTTATAAATTAACTATCTTTTTATAAATCAAGATACCCATTAATTTTTATTTCATATTCTTCATTTTCGTATTAATAGATAAATAATAATAAAAATAATCTCTTCCGACTTTTTTTTTTAAGTTCCTCGGATATTAATTTTACAACAATTTAGGATGTTCTTAATTTACTTGAAAAAAATGATAATAAAAATGATAATAAATATAATAAAGAATAAATATAAATATAAATATGACTTCTATTTTTTACTATATTAAAAATATAAGAGTATTATCATAAAAGGAAATATAAAAACACTATTTATCCGATCATTATATATTACCAAGCATCTTTTTCCATTCCTTATCTATTCATTCTTCTTATACCAACTAACCAAACACCTCTTAAATACTAATTAATTATCAATTTAATTTCAATATCTCTTTTCTAAAACATTGATTAACAGCTTAATCTCATTTAAAACAATCAACCTGCAATAGACTACCAGTATCGACTTGACGATCATTTGCAATAAAATTGCAGTAGAAAATAACACATGATTTATGTGCATTCAGCATTCCTACTTCCAAAAATAGGTTAAGATGTAATTCAACATGTACAAGAAACTGTACTTTCACACGATGAGACTATGATCGGGAACTAGAAATTCACAGTTATAATATGCCAAAGAATATAAAATAATGGAAAGCACCAAAAGGAAACTACAGAACGTGGAGCATGTTACAAGGAAAAAGGTTAACAACCAAGGTAACTAGGTAAGCATGCAAGGATGGCAGCAGATACTTAGAGCCAAGTCTTTTTCTCATGTTGGAGTTAAAGAGGCATTCAGGAGCCACCGAGTGGCCAAACTGTCCTCTTTAGAATGGATAACTCAACTTCCTACTCTCTCTCTTCCAGAAATGTAACTAAGGAATGTACAGTAAGGCACACTACAAAGAAAGGCGGATCCTTTGCTCTTTCCTTCCTTCACCTCTCGGTAATGAAGGTAGTGTATCCCTTTCTGCCATACGCTTTTTGTATGGCACAAAACCCTTCATAGACCTTTCAGGGCTTGCTCTTGATCTTGTTGAGACTGAAGTCTCACTTGCTTTGAGTCCAGATGACCAGCACAACTGCCTTTCCTCGCATGACACCCACCGACTATGGCTGTAACTTTTATCGGCATTTTCGTCGCCATTATTCGATCCAAAATTAGACCCCGTCCATGATCCCTCTATGTGGATTTCTTTATCTTCCACTCCATCATTAGAATCTAAATTTGCTTTAGAGTGCTCCTGCTTTGGAAATGGTGTGAAAGCAAACGACATACCTCTGCAAAAGTGCCACCATGGCATGTAGGTGAGGGAATCAGTCTCTAAGGTACTAGATTTCTCAGTTTGGAAATCCATGCTGTTAAAAGCTGTTTGATGTTGAGGCAACTGACTACCAGATTTCAGTTCTGTGGCCTTGAAAGTACATGCCAATGTTAGATCTGGTTTTGGTTCGGTCAGATCCCAAGGTGATAATTTTGAAGTTCCAATTGCTGGAGAAGATGGTTTATGACATTCAGTGACCAACACAGTTGTTCCAAAGAGCTTAAGAGTTCTTTTAGATGTTTCCTCATAGATACATTCTTCAGACATAACATTTTCGTTGGGGCAAAGTTCAAGTAACCCAACCTGCAAGGAAATTTGAACATAATTATAAAACATGTAAACTAATTGTTTATTCATACGAATATGAACATCAAATACAGGGCAAGCACTACCTTTGGACACTGATTGTGAGGAACTTGAGGCACTGGCAAATGGCATTGGTCATCTTCGGCTGACAAACTGGGTTCAGATGGTGTAAAGTCAGCTGCACTAGCATCGGAAGTGGATGAAACTGGCGATGAGCTCCGACTTGGTGAATTTGAATCGTCAGAACCAATAGCATTAGGGACAACTACAGATAAGACAGAAGTTGGAGATTGGTTTTCTTGCTCTGAGATGGACAAATCAAGGGATGAAGACCTCAGTGGCTTTTCCAAAGCTAAAGGAATTTTATTAAGTGGCTGCATCACTTTTCTGGGATATGGATGCATAGGTTTTCGTTTTGGTCGAGGAGGAGGAATCTCAATGGGTTCCACTGAGCTTGTGTCGTTGCCACTTGACTCACGCACAACCTAATTCGAACAGGAAAAATGTGTAAGAGCAACATCAAAACCTGAACCCAGCTAAGGACATTGGACAGGCCTTGGGCTCGCTCAAAATTGAACTTACTTTAAAAGAGGCATATAGACATTATGGCAGAAAATTGGAACTGGAATAAGAGCAGTAAACCTTAGAGAAGAATTTCTGAGCATGGCTTCTGATTTGAACTGCAGTCTTGGTACCTACATGCTCTGTTAAAAAAGAAACTCAATAAAACTTATCCCTCGGGAAAGAACGCATGAAACATTAAAATTCTCGACGCTAATACCTTCAATCCGCCTCCAAGCACGACCATAAAGCTTTAAAGCTTCAAGGAACTTCTTATGCTCCTCCTCTGTCCATCGTTCCCTCTGTTTAGTAATGGTGTAGGGCTTTCTCACCTTGTAATTGATATCAAAAACCAAGAGAAAAACTTTTAAGACGAAGGGGTATTAGTCAAAACGTTCAAACAAATACCAAATGTTTAGACAAGAGAAAGAGAGAAATTTGAACATGTCAAGAAGAATACCTTGGGAGTGTAGTCATTCCGGCAAGGAATAGGCTCTTCTGATTGGGAAGAAGTTATAGATCTTAGGGTAGGCTTCAACGAAATTACATCACCCGCTCGATGGGACACATCTGATAAAGTCCCTCCACACTGATCCTAGATTGCAAAAGTTAAGATTAGGAAGATGACCATGATTCCTTACATATTACAAAGTTTCTCTGTTTAACTAATTGAACTAAGATGTTGGTCAGTCTGGCTTAACACTCTGGAAAAAATCAATAGGAAAGCATAATTAATTTGTACAAGTTATTAAGGTCAAAAGAATCTTTTTTCTTTTTCAAAACCACTCCCCCTTGTATTATATTTACCACATCAAACGAACATCAGTACCTAATCGCGGTCAAAACTTACATGTAAAAGCAATCAATTAGATAAACAGAAAAGGTACAAGAACAGCAGTTATCGAATAAAGGCAGTAATCTTGTAACATGATGAAGCCTACGATAAGAAATGGAAGTAACATACAAGGAAAATTAAAAATTACCTGAACAGTCATAGCTGCAGAAGCAATCAACCTTCCCACCATACAAGGCCTCCACAAAATTAATTAATCTCTCGAATTGAATCTCCTTATTCTGTCAACAAGAACCTTCCAGACTAGCTCAACAGTCAAGGGTAGTTCTTAAGTTTTTGTGCCAAACGAAACACTCGTCATAGTTTCGATTTTCTTTTTCTGCATAACAAACTAGGGTATCATCAAACTAAGGGAAACCAATAGAAGAAACATATGACTGAGCACAAGAAGAAGTGAAAGTGACGAGCAGAGCAGAGAAGACCAGTAGAGAGAGAGAGAAAGGGGGGGAAGGGTTAGAGAAGAAAGGGAGAATGTATTTTATGGTAATAAAAGAGAGAAGAGAGGAGAAGGGCGAGGATGACACGTCAGATAGCAATGGTTTTTTTTTGAAAATAATAATAAAAAGAAAGCCCGAGAATTCAATGGAATCTTGTGGCTCACGTCGAACGGGACCTTAGGATTGTTTTGCCTCTGTCTCTCTCTCTCTCCGCCTTTTTGTTTTCGTTTCCCACTCGCATCTACTCGTGCGTTCCGCTACATTTTAGCCACGTACCTAACATAGCGTTGGCACTTTTTCATATTTTATATAATAAATTGGATTTACGAAAAAACAACCTCTTTCTTGTACAATGATAAATTTACGTATTATTAAATTTTTTTAGATTATGTTATATTGCAAAATTCTGAATTAGTCCAGACTTTGTTATATTATAAAATTTCGAAGTACGATATATAATAAATTGGATTGGTTGAATCGGGCAAATAGGAGGCAGATCTTTTGTTTATTTTTTTAATCTTTATTTTATTTTATAAATTTTAATTATTTATTTATACGAGATTTGTATAAATAGATAGTTAAAATTTATAAAATAAAATAAGAACAAATGAAAATAAACAGGAGATGCTGACAGGGAGATGCTGACAGGGCAAACAGGATGTAATCCGTGACGATAAAAATAAAGAAAAGAGTGGAAAGTAGAAATGTCTGCGGTGTCTAGAATAGCGGAAGAAAAAGAAGTTAAGCCAGGAGGTGTGGATTAGAAAGAAGTGGCCACGGGGATTAGTGTGAAGAGGGAGAGAGACTGAGTCAGGGTCAGGTGACTTTCTTTGCACTTTTCGCCACGTCAGCTTCTGTGCCGCCCTAACATATCGGAGCCTCCACGTGTCGTGTGCAAACTGAGGAGAGAGAGTTGCTTTTTTAAGGAGAGAGCAAGTTGGGGGGATAATGGATTGTTGCGGACCATTCGTTCGGTTCTAGTTCTAGTTCTACATCCTTTTTCTTTTTTCAAAAAAATGCCCACCACATACTTCCTTCAAGAAGTTTTGATTGTTTCTAGTGGAGATAGAATGCTAAGAAGCGACCGCTTCTATCCAAATCAATGTACGATCGATCCTTGGGTTATTCTGATTCCACGTTGCGTTACACAGATGTTCTCAGGAATTAGCGAGAGATGGCGTACGAGAACTATGGTGGGTGAAGTCACATGACATAATCTCTCATGAACCTAAAAAGCGAATTTGGCAGTGACAGGTGGGTAACGTGGAAGGTAGTAGTCAAAACATAGAAACGAAAGGCTCAAGATCTTTCGCTCTAGATATTCTCTTGCCTTCCCATTAAACTGAGATTTGCTTAGCCGAAAAGGTGTATACTTCTTCTCCTTTTTTTTTTGGTAAATATACTTCTTCTCCTTTGGTATGGCCCGATTGGTATGTTTTTGCCTGCAACGTTTGGTTGGATTAGGTTAATTAATGAAATAAAATAAAACGAAACGATTTATAATAAAATAAAATGTAATAAAGTGAAAAATTGTTTGGAGTAGATGAAATAGTTCATAATATAATGTAATAAAATGTTGTTTAGAAGACAGATAGAATGGAATGCAACGTATAATAAATGACTTTTATAACTCTTATATTAAAATGGTAGTTACAGAAGGTTTATTATTTTATTATTAATTATATAAAATATTAGTATTAATTATTTAATATATTTTACTTTATTTTATGTGATTTATATTTAAAAATAATTTATTTATATA
>JAOQMQ010000007.1:2832355-2850043 GCA_027563845.1 Erythroxylum subrotundum | reverse complement strand
TTATAAACATTAAACAAGCAAGTAATACTGATTCTTAAAAATATATAATATAGTTGCTAATAAATAATAAGAATATAGTAATATTGTCTTGTACAAATACAATCATAGTTTTATTTATTAGAAATGAATGAAAAATGAGTTGATTTAGTAATAGACTATGAGATTGTATTTTTTTATACGGCTATGCTTTTTATAATATAATATTCAAAGTTTTAACTATGATATTAATTGCATTTTCTACACTAAGTTGCAATAAGAAAAATTATATTTTTTTGTGTTTGTTATTTTTTATTTTTTATTTTAACATGATAAAATAAGATTTAATGATGTTAGAAGAATAGTTTTATTATTTTTTAAATCAATGAGATCTAGTAGAGCAGTTTGTTCCCTCACTGTTGCATCTGAGTCAGCTTTTAGTATAGGTGGTCGAGTGCTTGATTCATTTCATAGCTCTCTTACTCCAAAGATGGTGGAGGCTCTTGTTTGTGGACAAGATTGGTTGAGAAAATCACAAGCTCCTCTTTACGTGGAAGAGAGACTTGAAGAACTTGAACAAATTGAATCAGGTAATCTAATTTACTTTACCTTGTTTTAATATACAAATAAATAAAAAATTCTTTTTTCAATTAAAAAATAAATAACGAGTCTAACACTTTTTTTTATTTTCTACAGATGTGGCTTCATGTATAACAGTGGATCATCCTATTCAAAGAATAATTTTTTAATAATTTATCTCTTTTTTTTCTAGTATGGATCTTTTATAAGACATTGTTTGGCTTATTTTTACTTTGCTTGGGTTTAACATATTCGATTAATCTTTGATGGATTTTATATGCATATTTTTATGAATAATTTGTATTTGTTTTCACCAATTTTTTAAATAATTTTTTATCATATATATTGATATGAATAAGTTCTGGTTATCCTGAGAATCGAACCTGAAAATAGGTTAACCGATCCTATAGGTTCTTTAGGTTCAGGTTCGTGAAATTGCCGAACCTGACATTCAGGTTAAGGTTCAGGTTATTTATGAACGGGTCAGGTTACCCTACCATAAACACCCCTACTATATCGGGGTTCATCTAATCTAGATACCAAAAAGGTTTTAGTTCTTAATCTTATTTAACATAACATCACAACTAAATAGAAAGCAAAAAATTAAGGATAACATGAATGATGAAATTTCCTTTTAATCTTCAAAAAGTTCACACTAGATTGATGAAATTTCACTTTAAAAGGGTTTCCTTGGTTATTCTTCATGCTTCCTGCCATTTTAGGGCTTTTTCTTGTGTTTCCTTAGCCTACTCTTTTTTCCGCCACTTAATCTTGGCTTTTAAAAATTGAAATTCAGATTTTAGGATATATACAAGACATCAACACCGGTATGTTAATTTTTCGTGTACTTCAAATGAATGCACAATGCTTCTCAGAGCTAACACTTGCACAGATACGAGCATGTACTGTCAACACGACCTATTCACAACTCAATATAGGTGTGTTTCATATCAACATGGATGTGTTCCACAAGAAACACTCAACATGCCTTAAAGCTCTCCAACATGGCCATGTACACTGTCATGCACTCCATAACTTAATCAAAATAGCTCTAAATTACTCTAAACTTGTTTGTGTTTGTTCCTTTTTTTCTCCCAGTAAGTGAATTAGACCTATAAACAAAATATGAACAACTTAAGTAACAAAATCGATAAAAATACTTAGATAAATAAGCAAAAAGAATTAATTATGATACTAAATATATGACTAAATCACCAGTTATTAGACTCTCTTAAGTACCCCATTTAACCCTATTACCTATGTTGTGATTCACTCACGAGCAACCTTTTTTGAGCTATTGATAAGTGAATGATAATCAGATTTTGACACTGATATAACTAAATCATACATTAAGATCAATCAAAAGCAATTCATAAAAATATATCTCATTTATAAATCAAATCAATATAAAGAAAAGATAATTAGCCACTCATCATGTTTAAACCAATAAATGCAAAAAAGAAACAAAAGAAAATCCAAAAAAGAGAGATTTTTAGAGTTTATCTCAATATTTTTTGTGTGACCTTTATGTCGCTGGGATGATGTTGATCTTTCTTTCCTTTAAAAAGAACTACTACTTGTTCCTCTATGGTTTATTTGTCTACCTTAGTGGCTAATCCAAAGTGTAAAGTGAAAGAATGTGAAAGAACTCTCAAAATTAAGGCTTCCCTTGTCTATTTATAATCTGTCATATTAGCAAACACGGTTTGGCATACAGACCCATATATCTCTTTAAAACTCAAAACACTTAAAACATGAAAGTTGTCTATTTCTTTACTAAATTTCAATTGCCGCTTGAATCATCTTAATGAAAGTTTATGTGAGAAAGCTATGACCAATTTAAGAAGTAATGATCAAGTTATCTTGAACATCTTTCCATAGAGGGATAGAGGCTCTGACACACCCACGCCCTAGGTTGCATATCCCTTTGTTGTATATTACAGAGAGACAAGGTCTTTAACCTACCTGTGGTGTTTCGTGTTAGATCATAAATCCTCCTATTTCTCTTACGACTAGCACACATTTTATGGCACAACTATATCACTAAATTGCGAATCGTACTATCTTTCTTGAAATTAATATATGGTCTCTTACATAGCTTTGTCACTAAATCATAGATCTTCATATTTCCTCTATGAATTGCACAAAGTCTTATGTATAATTGTGGCTCAAGTAATTTCACTTGCTACAATTAATCCATCTGGACCATAAGTTGGCATATGGGCACGAGCCAGATCGTGTTTCTCTAAGAATTATAATTTTCTTTATGATTTTTATTAAAATGGCCTATAGTTCTTGAATAATATCATCCCAAGGTCTAATTTACACAACTGCCTTAAAAATCTCAAGAACTAAGTAAAAAAAAAAGATAATTTAACATCAAAATCAAGAAAAATACTTAAGAAAATATATAGACTTTTCCTTGCTATAGAAAAGGTTATAATAAATTTCCATGAAGGCAAATTGATCCGTAAAGCTGCAGTGGAAAACTTAATCTTT
This sequence comes from Erythroxylum subrotundum, assembly GCA_027563845.1. Lineage (NCBI taxonomy): Eukaryota > Viridiplantae > Streptophyta > Magnoliopsida > Malpighiales > Erythroxylaceae > Erythroxylum > Erythroxylum subrotundum. Next base: position 2,846,989 of record JAOQMQ010000007.1, on the reverse strand, counting down.
AAAATGCTAAATGCATTAAAATATTCAAACTTAGGTTATGATTCTTTTTGTTCTCTTATTATATTAGGCATTAAAATTTTGCTTCTTTTTTTAGGAATTATGGAAAAGGAGAGGGTAGAAAATTAACTTCAAAGTGAAGACTAGAAAAGCAAGTAGCTTATTTGGAGGTAAATAAAGACCTTTCAACCAAAAAAAAAAAGGGATCATGAAGATGACATGAATTTAACCTAATCAAAAGTTAAGCGATCTATAGAGAACCATAAAACTTAGAATTAAAGCAAATACATTTCCAATATTCATTTTTAGAGGGGAACTCAAGTAAATGGTGATAATTGCGCTTGGTCGTCCAATAAACAAAAAGACGAATTATTACAAGTGTTAAGGGAGCATAGGAAGGCATTGAAATAGAAATTTTGTGACATAAAGGGAACAAGTCCTTCCTATTTCATTTGCTAAATATTGACAGAGGAAGGCCATTAACTCTGTGGTGCAACCTCAAAAGAGACTAAGAAGGAGAACATAAATGCCTATTAACAAAAAAAAAACGAAATGAAATTGGAAGAAAGATGTATTCTACTATCAATTAAATGGTGCAATGTTTTTCTTGCCTTTGTTTGGATGGAAGGAAAGTAAGGGAAAAGGAAGAAAGAGAATTGCATTTTTCTTGATTTCTATTGTTTGGATAAAAATAAGTAAAAGGAAAATGAGAGAATGGAGAAGAATAGGAGAGAAATTTGGACCAAATCTATTTCCCACCAAATTGGTAAGAAAGGAAGGAAAATTTAAGACAAAATAAGTCTAATATAAGTAAATTACCATTGTATCCTTATTTAACAAAAGATAAACAAGTTCTGTAATCAAGGACATAAAGGTCTATAAGTTTCAATTCCCTCATTTGATAAATTAGGAAAACAAACAAGGAAAAGGAAATTTTATTTCTCTTCCGTTCTTTTCTCCTGTTTTCTCTTCAATATTTTATTTCTTTTCTTTTCTATAAGTAAGGATCCAAACAAACGCTAAGGCAAGGCTATTAAAAAGTCCAATAGGAACTAAAAGCTTGATTATAAGAAAGGTAATTTTTACAGTCATACCATGTCAAGAGAACTGAGTTCCATACGGATATACCAGCCAAATGTGTGCCGTGTAAGTACTGGCTATAGTTGCAGGCTTGGTTAGGTTACATGTTCGGCTTAGAATGACGGTAAAAGATTGAAAGAGAGGAAAGAAGTGGCGATAGAAATGTTGGGCTTTGACATTGTGTTGTGTGCCCGAGAAATTCAATGCTTCTTTTGAATTTTGCAACTCTTTACTTCCATATTCTATTTGGATTGGATTGACAAGAGTCACGGATTTGGGTACACAGAAATACAAAAATCTATGAACGATTAGATAAAAGCAAAGTTAAACTTAAATGTCATAATTTGGTTACTAAAGCAAAAGAGGGTTTCCTTATTGTTCTGATGGTTACTGGAAGCTCTCATTCCATGTGCGCGTAAGCGTTACATTCGCCTGCATATTCTCCGATTCCATTTCTCACTCTTTTTCCTTTTTAATTTTTTTGACGGTTTCTAACTCTTTAAATATCTAACAAATAGTGCAAGAAGGCAACAAATTTCTCTCTCTTGGTTATAATCTCCGTTGCATACCGTACCGCGTCACAACACCACACCACCTCACTCTCTGTCTCTCTCTCTTGGTTCAATTCATCCAGAAATGGCTACTGCAACTGATAGGCTCTCTCAACTCAAGACTGCTACTGCTGCTCTTAACCAAATCAGGTCATCACTGGCTACTTGTTGCTTGGTATTCATTTAATTTGGATCTAAGTTCGCTTCACCTGTTTCTGATTCCCTTATGTTTCTCTTTTGCAGTGAAAACGAGAAAAATGGTTTCCTCAGCCTTGTTGCTCGCTATCTCAGGTGATTCCGCGCAAATTAGGCTTCAATTCCCTTGCTATTTCAGTTTCATTAGTATATAGTTGTGATGCTATTTTTAATCAATTCAGTTGTCTTATTAGTTCACCTAGATTTGTATTTACTAGTTCTAGATCAGTTGCTTTTATAATTGATTCTGTTGCAATCTATGATTTCAGATATTTTTCTCCCCAAATAATTATTCTAAATTCGTTTAGATTTTTCAGATCTTATATGTAGTATTGATTTTTGTCTCATTATGAGAAATTTTCGAATTACTGATTATCCATTGGAACTAAATGAAGTGGTGAAGCCCAACAAATCGAGTGGAGTAAGATCCAAACACCCACCGATGAAGTAGTGGTTCCTTATGATAGCTTAGCGCCTACTTCTGATGGTAACGCTTTGAATTATCGGTGATTCTCTATCACTAGGTGTTACTTTCTAGAAGCTTAACAGTCATGCTTTTATCTACAGATCCTGCAGAAACCAAGAAACTTCTGGACAAACTTGTTGTTTTGAAGCTTAATGGAGGTCTGGGGACAACAATGGGCTGCACTGGTCCCAAGTATGTTTTTCTTTTTGCCGTATTCTCAGAATTTTAACGAGATACACTTTACACATACCCCTCATCCCTGCCAGGGTCCCACCATACCTGAAGATAACATGTGTGAGAGACATGGGTTAGGAAGAGGGGCTGGTTGCATCTGAAATTCATTTGATTTAGTAAATAATGTTGTAAAGTTTTAAATTTAAAAGTGATATAAGTTGAACAATTTCTGTAATGCAGATCTGTCATTGAAGTTCGCAATGGACTGACATTTCTGGACCTTATTGTCATCCAGATTGAGGTTTAAGTTTATCTGGCATCCTTTCTTTTGATATGAATGTACTTTTGATCTATTTGTTTATCTTCACCTGCAACTTACAGTTAGACTTATTATAGAATCTCAATTCCAAATATGGGTGCAATGTTCCCCTGCTTCTGATGAACTCATTCAACACTCATGAAGATACACTTAAGGTCTGACCTTGATGTTTAATTCCTTCTTTGATGTTTTATGTTTTGGCTTCATTTCAGTGGTAACTAACCACTTCTTTTCCTGCTTAGATTGTGGAGAAGTACTCAAAATCAAACATTGAGATCCATTCTTTCAATCAGGTGTGTAGTATTGATGTTTGGCTAGCATCTCAGTGTTAAATTGTGTGCTTCCAGATAAGATAAAACAATTAACTTACATTTTATTCCCTTGGATTTACACAGAGCCAGTATCCTCGTATTGTTGTTGATGATTTCTTGCCACTGCCAAGCAAAGGACATACTGGAAAAGATGGATGGTATTTTATATAATGAAAATTTTCTACTGGGGAATGAATATGTGGACACATAATACTATTGTTTTTGTGCATTTGAATTATAAATTCTACTAATACCTGTTTGAGAGATGGACTTAATTATATATTTGGAAGGGAGGGAGGAGTTTAGCAACTGACACATATGAGTTTGTATATATGCCCCCATTGTATATTGGTAAATCTAAGTATTGTTAGCATATGTGACTATGCATGCAATGGAAAAATGCTCATAGTGCTTAGGGTAGTTGATATCTGAAAAGTTGAATTAAAGGCTCTTCAATACAATGCCCTTGTGGTTTCATTATTAGGTAAGCTTGTCAGATATATTTTCATTCCTTTGTCACTGGCTTTTTATTTTATGGATTACCAGGCATTTCAGTGATAAAAGTTTGTAATATCTATGAATTTTCATGAATAAAACTAATTTGTGTTTATTATTATATTTCAACTGTAAAAATTAAAATTTCATGTTTCTTTTTCCAATTCCCTGCTTGTTAATTTCTATTTTGAGATTCATGCCTATTTGTTCTTGCTCTATATTGGTGTTTGACCAATGTAGAATACCTAAATTTTGAAGCATGAAGTATGCTGCACTTGTGGCCAGTAAAGGGTAATTCATTGCAACTATCAATCATGGGTTGCGTTTGAACTGTATGACAGGCTAATAATAGCTTTTGTACATTTAATTTACATGAAATTCGTTACTTATCTTAGTCAGCTTCACCTAAAGAAGTAAAGTTTAGAGTAATCACTTTAGAAAATTTCTAAAATATAGAGGAAAAAAAAGTGTCTTAAACTGCACAAGGAGCATTTCTGCATGGAATGGGCTTTTTGGTGTGTAGTTATGTACGAATGATGAGAGTGTAAATGTTAGTTTTCTTTGATTGATTATATGAGAAGTTCTTTATTAGCTGTTTTCTTCACTTGAAGGTATCCTCCTGGACATGGTGATGTTTTCCCATCCTTGTATAACAGTGGCAAGCTTGATGCTTTATTATCACAGGTTCACAATGTGATGCAGGATTATGTTTTTACCTTAAGTGTTGAGCAGTAACTTGTATTCAAAATTTACCTGAATATCTTACCTTTTTTCTGTGTTCCTTTATCCTTCGCAGGGTAAGGAGTATGTGTTTGTTGCAAACTCAGATAACCTTGGTGCTGTTGTTGATCTGAGTATCCAAAATTTAAGTTTTTCCAATGTTATTTATTAGTATTTAAGGGTGAAACATGTGAAAGTTGAGGCTTTTAGACCACCAATTATCCTTGACTTATGTTCCAGAAATCTTGAATCATTTAATCACAAACAAGAATGAATACTGTATGGAGGTAAAGAGATATGATCTTACTTAAGTTTGACTTTTCCATTTTAGAGCTGTTTTCTCATAGTTTCGTCCTTTTGTAGGTGACCCCTAAAACCCTTGCTGATGTCAAAGGTGGTACACTAATTTCTTATGAAGGGAAAGTTCAGGTAGGCCTTTTTTACTTAGCTTTAGATTTTGTTTATGCCATGTTTTCACTTTCCTGTGAAGGATCATCCATGAAGATGGTCAAAAGTGATCTTATCAAGCCACATAGATGGCTTGCCAAAATCTTTTAAAACTTTAAAATAACTAATTGTGTGTAAACAGTCTAAAATGAACTGCTGAGCTAAGTGGTTTCATGTGTTGGAACTGTTACGACTTCGTGCTACTATCTCTCAAAAATATTTTAAGTTGAAAATATAAAATACTGTTAAGTTTAGGCATGCATCTTGGATATTTGGTGTCATATTTATAATAAACTGTGTGCTCTATGTCGTGTTGCTACGTAAGGTATCTCTAAAGCAGATTATTTTGAATTGACAATACGTAATAGTGACTTATTTTTTATGGATACACATCAAGTAAAAAGTTTGGAAGAGGGCTATCTGGAGTCAAAGTTTGAATTCTAACTATTCAAATAATTAAATTTGCTTCTCTTAGTATGCATGGATTGTTGGAAATTTTTTCTATTCTCATGTCTAAGATTGTTGAATCTTATGTATGCACCTCCAGATTCCACCAAGAGTACTCAGATAGGAAATTAGCTTTGAGCCATGTTGAAGTTAGCAACAGTAACTTCAAGACCTGTTCTTTAATTATTTGGAAACAGTTGAAATTAAGACAAGAAATCCCAAAGATATGTGACGGGCGTGGCCTTTTCTGGATTATTTGAAGGAGGAAGTGGTTTTGTTTTCTCCCTTGACATTGTGAATTGCCTGCAACCTTTACTTTTTAGCAGCTACTAGCAACCGCTCAAATCTGATATTTGAAGTAGCTAAACATAATCGCACATACCTATCAATTTCATATAGCACCCTATTTCCATTCTGCTCTACTTGGAGTCTGTTCAATATTTATTTTGATGCAGATCAGCGGTACACATTGATAAGTATGTTGATTGGGAACAAGTTTGTTAACATGTACTGTCTTTTGCTGGGAAATTTAAGAGGTTTTCCTGATTGGATGTACTCCCTTTTAACTGTGGACCAGTTGAATCCTGTTTTAGTCTTCTCCTCGAAATAGTTTGGATGAGAACCTTACAAATGATTATTTAGTGATACTTACATCTCCGTATACCTCTCTAAATGGATATGGTTTGCTTTTACCATTTATGCTCTCTCATTTTTCGGAACTTTAAAACTGTTAACTTTATTTAAATACTTTCATCCTAACCATGAATTATTCGGTGCTACTCTCCCTAACATCTATGTTAATTAATGCTTTCCACCTTGATTGTGTCATGCAGCTACTGGAGATTGCCCAGGTCCCTGATCAGCACGTAAGCCACCGGTTCATCTTTCTCTTTATAGATGGTGGGTTTGGGGTAGTCAGATTATCTGCTATAACCTGTATATATACAGAAAAAACAAGGTGCTTTTTGGGGTGTGTTATCCTATAGCCACAAGACAAACTGCACCAAGTAAAACTCCAAGGTTGACAGAAGTAACAGTCTTATTATCAAATCACTGTTCACCATCTGTTCACTTGCCTGCAAAACAATCTAAAATTAATATAAGCTGCTTTCAGATTGTCTTAAATTTCATCGTGTTGGTAATATCTGTGAGGAAGATGTCTAACCATTATATTTTTGAAACAGGTCAATGAGTTCAAGTCAATAGAAAAATTCAAAATTTTCAACACAAACAATTTGTAAGTAAATCTTGTCATTAATGCAACAGCAGTCACTTGATATATAGTACTAATATGGATCTTTTAACAGGTGGGTGAACTTGAAGGCAATCAAAAGGCTTGTGGAAGCTGATGCTTTGAAGATGGAGATAATTCCAAACCCGAAGGTTTTCTTCCAATTTTCGTGCCCTGTATTTTGAGAAGATGGAGTCGAAAGGTTCAACAGTAAGATGGACAACTTTCAGATAACATGGATGCTTTTCTTTTTCAGGAAGTGGATGGAGTTAAAGTCCTTCAGTTAGAAACTGCAGCTGGTGCAGCAATTAGGGTACTTGATTCCCTTACTGATCTTTATTGTGAATGTGAAATGTAGACTTCATTTGATCTTAATTTCCACCTGTTTATGACAGTTTTTTGATCATGCTATTGGTATAAATGTACCACGATCTCGGTTTCTTCCAGTGAAGGCAACTTCAGATTTGCTACTTGTTCAGGTTGCTTTCTTTTATTTTTGTGATTTAGATTATTGGATAGCAGTTTTTGCGGAATTAATCAACTTTATTTACCCTATATTGCAGTCTGATCTTTATATATTAGAAGATGGATCTGTAGTCCGAAATAAAGCTAGAACTAATCCTGCAAATCCTTCTATTGAGCTAGGCCCAGAATTTAAGAAGGTAAATTTTTAGTTTGCTTATTGTAGACCATGATTAAGTTCAAATTTGGTTACTCTGGTTTATATATTACCCTTCACAGGTCGGGAACTTCTTAAGTAGATTTAAGTCAATACCCAGCATCGTTGAGCTTGATAGCCTTAAGGTTGCTGGTGATGTGTGGTTTGGAGCCAATATTACTCTCAAGGTAGTACTTGCAATCTGACTTGTTGTCAAATAGTTGTTGCCTCAACCTGCATAGTAGACACATGTTCTAGCCATTTGCATGCTTTACATATAATGAGGCGGAAAGAGTTAGGAATATATACTGGACCATGTGGTGTGCTTTGAGTCAGTTGTGTTGTACGGGACTTGCTATGATTGATGGTCTAAGCTGTGTAGCAATAGGTTGGCGGTGTCAATGCTGGTAGCTTAGTAGGAGTGTCATTCCAGGTTCACGATGGCTTATTACCAATCCATATTTTCTAAAATGTTCATTTGGTAAATGAGCACTATGCTGTCTTTAAATGCAGGGAAAAGCCATAAAACTTGGATAAGTTGTTGATACCTATCTTTCTTGTTAATCCTCATCATGTAGCATTTTGAATCCATTGAAAAAAAAGTGGTAAAAATTTTAAAAAAGTTCACAACTCATAACTTCCATTATTTTACTGACCAAATTGATTGTTATACCATCATGGAAACTGGCTATGTTGTTGAACTTAATTGCTTTCGTAGATCCTAGTAAAATGTTAGTTATCACTTTTTGGCTTTTCTCATCTTGCTTTTAGATTTTTTTTATGCTGGAACTACTGACCAAAACAAACCCATAAATTTGACATAATTATGTGATTCTCTCATGGAAAAAATCAAACATGCTTCTGGTCTGCATGTTGATATGAGATCTTTTTCTTTTTCTCAAATGTGGAAAGAACTGCTGATGTGATTGGTGTAAAGAGATAAATGAATGCACTGAATTCACCCTAGGCATGTGGAAAAGCTTCACTTGCCAATTATATGGTGTCCCTTAGTAGAACTGGTGGATCTTCTTTCCTTCTATTTTTTCCCCCCTTTCGTCTTGAACTAGAAAGAGTATTTACCACAAGCCCTTGCTTCATCAAAAAGTTCTTCTTTGGCCATTTTCGGGTACGTCAAAAAGTTTATATGCTCTATGAAGATTTCTAATGGTAGTGCAGAAGGGGCTCTAAAGCCTTGTTTTAACTTCCTTGGGTTTAGGTGCATCCTTCAATGCAATCATTGGATTAGTTAAGCATGCTTTTTTCCAAATTTTTTTGCTGGATGTGTAGTCATCAGACTGCATAATTTCTTAGTTTTGCTTATACTTGTACAAGCTTTACGGTAACTTTTGTTTTTCTTTTGCAGGGAAAAGTGAGTGTTGTTGCAAAATCAGGTGAGAAATTGGAAATTCCTGATGGAGCAGTGATTCAGAATAAGGTAATTCATTACAACTGATACATTCGTTGGATCAATGTACAAGCGGTAATATAATACCTAAAGGTATTGATATCATAATTTTCCAGGAAATTAAGGGCCCTCAGGACCTTTGAAAAGATTTGCTAAAATAGACTTGGTTGAGAGATCTTGGACAACGAAGAGGAGATTGTTCTCTCCCGTGTTTTGATAGGAAAATAAGTGGTTATGGTTTGCAGTATCTGAAACTCGGACACTTTTTCGAGTATTGACCCTTTCCTTTTCATGTTATTTTCTTATTGATACACTGTAAGTTGTTTCATTTTCAGCTCATCGTTATGCCTTTCGATATATAATAGAGAAGAACAGTGCATAAAGTTTTGGTTCCATATGTCGTTGGCTTGAACTCTTGACGTATGACTAATTGTAAAAAAAAAAAAGTCGTACTACGTAAGAACATGCAGCAACATGAGAATAGATTAGGTCAATTTGATGCAGACTGTTGCGGACAACTTTGTGATTCCGGAGGCAGCCAATACACTTCCAAGTGAGTTATTACTTATATTGGTGTTGGGACATTTAGAAGCATGCTATAGAATTCAATTTAAACATTGTGTTATAACATGGCTTATAAATGTTTCCATTTCCTCCCATTTTTATATCATTTTGGAAGGCTATCCACGCAAAAAGGTGAATATCAGCTCCAAACATACCCACGATTTTCCTTATCACACGTCTTTCGAATTGAAACATGAGCATTTATTAGGAAAAGAGTAATTTCTATTTCTTACCACACAAGTGTGGAAGTATCATATGTACGTAATATTATTTTGATTTCAAATACTTGTGTTACATCCACATGTGCTTAGCATTACAGTGAGGTGTCACAATGTCACTCCACATGATATTTCATGTTTGTATTTCATTAATTTCGACAATACTCTCTAGAATTTTTTTCAAAAAATAATAGGGTTCAAATAAATATTATCCGAGTAAATTGAGTTGCTTGATGCAATTAAACTTTACATATACTATTATCCCTAAATATGAGTGAAGAAGATTTACAGTCTTAATTATCTGTTTTGATACATAAAAACATGAAAATTTGTCTACGTTAACGTAATTATTGATCCGTATGAAGATAAATTTCTCTTACTTTTTTCTTGTAATTACTAAAGTTGTTGATTTTTGTGTTTTATTGCTTTGATTAGAGATATTAAATATTTTTTTATTGCTAACAAAAAGAGCTTTCATTCCTAGGGATGGCACGGTCGGTCTTGTTAATTTTTTTAAATAATTATTAAATTAAAAAAATAAAATAATGTCTTTTTATTAGGGTCGGACTTGGGCGATCCAAGCTCAGACCAACCTAAAGTCCAACTCTTCTAAATAAAACGGCGTCGTTTTGTTAAAAAAAAAAAAGATCTTGAGGCGATCTAGGCCTGAGAGTCTATAGACCAGTCCATTGAAAACACGAGTTTGGGCTTATGAGCTGACTCATTGTCATCTTTGTAATCATTCATAATTTTTAAGGTTGATGATTTTAATTTGACAAAATTATAAAGAGTTAAAGTACTAATATCAAAAGGATATAATTTAGAACTCCACGGAAAAAGCTAAAAAGAAGTTTACAACTCAATCATAAAATGATAAAAGTTTAAGCACTAGTGAACTAATTATCCCATTTAATAGGAATATTTATTTTGCCTATTGCAGTAATACATCTTGAATCTGTAATGCTTATGATCCATCATTTTTCTTAAGTTCATATAGTTGCCACAAGTTAAGCAGTGTCACCATCCATTCAAAAAGTTAAGCAGCATCGCAAAAATCACCAACAACGATTTAAATAATTGATAAAGACATTCGAATAATTTTTTTTAAGGAAAATATTCGAAAACTCAAATTTCAACTCTCTTCCTTATCTCAGTAAAGAGCTTGAATAAATATTACACATAGCAAAAGATGAACAATCCACTTATTAAAAAAATGTGCAAGAGTCATAAGCTCATAATTGTAGCAACCTCTGTGTCTATAAAGCAGCCTTTTCTTTGCACTGACTTTGGTGGGCAATGTATGAAGCTCACGTGAAATCCTCTGAATGTCCATGACAAGTCGCTCACCAAGGGTTTGGGAGAAATCTTCTCTAATGACTAGCCTAAGGAGTGGATGGTCACTTGTTGGGCATCAGGAGGCATTGTATATATGCAGGAACGATCCAACTAGCTAGGGCGCCTTATCATTTCAGGAGCTTCACATGTACAAATTGTCCATTGAGAGTGGAGCCAAGATCGTATTTCTCATCAACCATCTCCACTGGTTTCATTGGGTCCATCACATAGTAGCCATCTCTTAGCTTCACCTCTTTCAATTCCTTTCTTGCCAATTTCTCCCAACACACCTGAAATTTATACATAACCATGCCATATATGGTTTTTTTTTTTTTTACAAAAGGAAACTACAAAACTAAATCAACGCTCTGGGATACACCGCGCCTTACGCATCTCTCCTACACTCTAATAGGGGGGTTCCTGGAGGATATGAAGGCCCAAGCTAAAAATGTCAGCTAACCAAGCAATGCTGTCGGCGCACTGGTTCCCTTCCTTGAAAACATGCTGGAGCTGAACCGTCCACTCCCATTGTAAAAGTTGCTAGATTCCTGTCATTAAAAAATAAACCTATGTCAGTATTACGGGTGGAGTAGAGAGAATATTAATAATCTCGAATGAGTCTACTTAACCCCAACTTGGCATGGTCAGCTCTCGGGACTCAAACTGACCATGTCATGTATGTTAGTTACCTGCAAATGCATCAAGTGGATTTCTAATTATATGCCGGCCCTACGTTACGTGGTTGAAATAGGAGCTAATGTCCATGTGCTGGCTTATCATCCAACTGAATACTACAACTCTCCAAACATGCCATTGAATTATTATGAATCTTGCCAGTAACATAGTTTTTGTTGAAATAGGAGCTAATGTCACTCGCTCTTAGGTTCCATCCACGTGATAACAAAGGATGCCAGGTTAAGCCTGGGATGATCTCAAATGTTGCTCCCTTTGGGATCCAGTTCTCAGGCATTTGGAACCACATCGTCAAAATGAAAATCCATTCAAATTCATTTAATTAATGTCTGTTTATACGTATGTACTAAATTATTCTCGCTTGGGAATGTTGGAAAATTAGAATAAGATTTAATTTGGAATATAGCAAAAAAAAAAAATCGTTTAGTTATCATTTTTCCGAAAGTTAACATCAATTCAATTTTATAATACCATACTGCACAAAATATAATAAAGCATAGATTATAATCTACAATTTATTATAAAGTTTAATCATTTTCTTGTCATTTCTTTCAAATAATTTCTAAATTAATTATCCATCAAATTACTTCAAATATAATTGAATAAGTTAAGAATAGTTTTGTGAATCAAGAGATTACAACTCTATGATTATCGAATTCAATTAGGGTTACTTGGTTAGATCTCGAGAGAAAGGGTAATCAAAACTTTAGGATATTTTAGATTAAACATAAATTGAATCAACAAGATAAAGAGAAATAAAATAAGAATAGAATAATTCCTAATTCTTCAACTTTGATCAACCTTAATTTTATTGGTAGCTCATTTGTTTTTTTTTTTTAAGGGTAAAGGAAACTTCCATTAACCATATAAATGAGATAAACAAGGTGGGATAGACTCCCAAATTTTCAAACGAGAGAAATTGCAAGACACTCTAGCAAGTTCATGAGCTCCCACATTTCCTCGTCGATTAATCCAAACAACAGAAATATTAGAATTACTTTCTAACATTAATTGGCAATCCTTAATAATGCTCCCAAACTCGGAATGATCCTCTTGATGTGATTTAATGGCTAGCACTACAAGTTGAGAATCAGTAAACATACTCCCCACATGTTGCAGGTTGTTAACCGTCCAAATAAGAGCCTTTCGAACCGCTAAGGCCTCCGTCACTAACGTCGAGTATAGATCATCAAACAATCCAGAAATCGCATGTTGAAAAAGGCCTTCAAGGCTCTCAGTGATAAAGTCAAAACCCGATATTCCCATACTCTGAATTCTTGCCCCGTCGACGAAAATATATCATTCATCCAAGCTATCTGTTGCACTTTGTCTTCTCCCAGCAGCTATAAAACGATTAGCTGATGGGCCTTTATTGCCGTTGGAGGACAAAAGAAGCTGCTGTTATTTTTGTTATTGCGCCAAATTCCATTGATGTAGGTGATCCAGTGCAAGTTGCCAAGTTCCCATCGTTGTAGGGAATTGAGCTTGCCATAAGCCTTTGTTGCGTCCCTCCCATATCTGCCATCCTATAGTCGTAAATTTTGATATGTGTTCTCCATTGTTCGCATTTAGTACCTGCAAGAAAAACTCCCTAAAAGAAGGAGCTGGGTTAGCAATAAAAAAATCACCTAACTCCCACACCTCTCTCGCCCTCTCACACCCCACCAAGCAATGATTGACATCTTTCACCTCTCCGCAGTAGCATTTATCATCCACCTACACTCCTCTATGAGCTAGTTTTACCTTAGTAAGTAGAATGTCTTTTAGAGCTCTCCACATGAAAACTTTAACTTTTGGAGAAGAAACAATATGCCATAATTTTCCCCAAAATCACCTTCTTCTACCGCACCAGTTAATTTCAATTATTCATTTTAATTCACATCAATTTTTGGTACTTTAGACAAAGTTCTATTCAAGTTGTTAGGTATCTAATAGTCCTCGTGGGAATGATACTTTTGATATTACGAGATATGATTTGTATACGTCACTACAAGAAAACTACCGTTTATCGACGGATAATTACCGACGGTATTAATACCGTTGATAATTATTGACAGAAAATAAAATTCTGTCAGTGATTTTGTCGTATTATATGGTAATTTATGACGGACAATTTTTCCGTTGGAAAAGTTGACATGAAAATATAATTTAGTGACGGAACAATTACCGTCGGCAAACACTACAAGAAAAGTGGACATTAGCGACAAACAATTATCGACAAGAAATAAACCGTTGAAAATTACTGACAAAAATAATATCTCGGTCAACAACATTGTCTGAAAAAATTTCGTTTAGTGGCAGTACTAATATCTATCGCTAAATACGGATATTAATACAGAATATAGCGACAAATTCAATAATCGTCTGTAAAGAAGGCCGGAATTGTTAGCGAAATGTTAAAGGTTTGAGTTTAGTTTATACGTCGTCACTTGTTTCCACTTGAACGTTATTAACTTAAAGAAAACGATGTCGTTTCGTTTAACACCAAACGACGTTGTTTTGTTAACGTTAAAACAAACCCGTAAGTCTCTTCTCCCACTAAACGACATCGTTTTGTTAACGTTAAAACAAACCCGCAGGTCCCTTCTCCCCCCCATTGCCGTTGCTCCTTCTTTCTTCTCTTCTTCCCTGCATTTGCTCCTCCAGCGCGAAGTCGTCTCCCGTTCGTTTTGCGTCCGATCACATCGTACTGCTTCCGGTCCTCTTCTCTGACCAAATGACAATTTTCGTGGAGGTATACATATTGACCGTGGGTGTTTGTGTTTAATTAATTAGTTTGTATCTTTGATTTGTTTCGTATGTTTTGGTGTTTTGTGAATGGATAAGAACATAATATGTCGAAATGTATGCGATAGAAAGGAAAAAATGTAAATTTGGTTGGTATAATGAGATGATTATTTGATGAACATAAGGTGTCTGATAAAATGCCCATTGTAATGTGTCTATTGCAAAGTTTTGAATTTCGTACCGTACCGGCCGGTACGTACTGTTCCGGCTGAAAACCGATACTGGTACGGGTATAGGTGGTATCGGTGAAAAATACCGATCGGTATCGGCCAATTTCGGTTGTACTGACCGGTATTCAAAATATCGGTCAAATCCCGGCCGATACTGAAAATTTTAAAAAATTGAGGGACTTTTTTGCAAAATTTTCAAAAATTTTCAAAATCTCCCTCCCTCCCTCTCCTTCCCCCCTTTTTTCAAAGTTTTTAAAATAATAATAAATATTTTATTACTAATAATAATTATCAATTAAATAAAACTAAAAAATGAATTTTTATTTAAATTTATTTTAATATTTTATATAATATTTATTAATAAATACTAA
>JAOQMQ010000007.1:2820603-2832255 GCA_027563845.1 Erythroxylum subrotundum | reverse complement strand
TTAATTAATTAAAATATAATAAATTTTTATTTCTCAATATTTTTTACAAATCAACTACTGTTAATGGTAATAGTAATTATTCCTTCCTCTTAACCAACCATTATAATAATAATAATATTCATTCTCATTTTTCACTATATTTATTCTCATTTCAAACAATGTAATTGAATTCATTTATATTATTATTAAATTTATTTCAAATAGTGTAAATTAAATTTAATTCAACCTCATTAATATAATTGAATCCAATTAGTTAACGGGTTCAATTCAAAGTTTCCAAAAGCTTGTAAGTCAGTGGTTCATCTTTGTCATACCTTATTGTCACCGAAGTACGAAGTGAGAGAGCTAGTGGGTCCCGTAGAAATGGATTCGAGGACGCCAACATGTCCAATCGGCAGTTTAAGTAAGCAATTAGCGCCCTCAGTTTATGTTGCGTTGCGCCACCATAAACCATACACCGTCGGAAAGAAGGAAACCGGCGGTTGTCAACCACCGTTTGACTTTGCACAGAAATACGCATGACGTCGTCTATCAAAGGTTTCAAGTTTCCAGCCAAGGCAAAAGCCGCTCTCTACTTGTTAACAACTACTGGTCTCACTTTCAGCGCCGCCAACCAACTTTATTCCCCTTCATTTCCCGACAATATTACGGCTGTGATACATGGCGTTCTACGCTCCTCTCGCGCCTTTGCCACTGTGTGTTTTTCTCCCTGTCTCTCATTCTTTGTTGTTTCACTTGAATAGAATTATTGTTGGGACTATTATGTGAACATGGCAGATAGCTTTGGGTGTTGCTGACTATAAGTACTCTTTATGGGGACTGCCTGTGGACTCCGATGATTATCAGCACCAACTATCTGAGGTGTGAAGTTTCTTTCTTTCTTTCGCCAATCGATGTACATTTTTATTACCGATTCCACTTCCCGCTTTCATAGGGAGAACTGATCCTAGAAGCATGCTATTGAACCTTTTTGTCGCAATTAGGTTTGTAACATTTTAGCTATAGACTTGATGGAATCTGCTATGGTGCATAAATGTTAGATTACTTAAATTGGCAGGTTTTTGCTAAAAAGTTTTAATTGCGCCCATCCTATGAGAGTCTTAAGCTTTTAGTTTACTAATAGGTAGTCATCGGAATAATGAAACTAGTATAGTCCTTAGATTCAGTTATTTGATTTTCAGATGAAATGCATACATGAGATATTATTAAGTTTGTTCCCTATTTAGTTACAGGCTTTTCATCTAATTATCCTAGTTGTGTGCTACTTGAGGCTGTTTTCCCCTTCTTTCACCTTGTAAAATCAAATTGTTGCCGACACTTCACTCAACTTGATTGTATGCCTATATAGGGAATATATTAGAAATACAAAATAACAAAATGGTTGATGATTTATGAATAGTTTCAAGTGGCATTTTCCACTTCTTTTGCAAACTTCTCCCTGGTTTTGTGGATAGTGAAAATGAGAAAATTATATTTGGAGAAAAATATTCAGCGTTTTGCTTACAAAGAAACTCTATGATAATTGAAAAAATGTTTTCACTTAGTGACAATAGAAATGATCTTCAGTAAATGATTATATGGCATGAAAGAGGGGGATGGTTGCTTGATTTGTGAACTTTGAAAAAATTTCCATATTAGCTTAAGATTTTTTTTTTTTTTTTAAATCTTCATTTTAAAATGTGGTTGAAATTGATAAGCTTCAATGCTTGTAAAATTTAAGATCTATTAATATGAATGTATTTATGATTCTTGATTAGTTACTAGTTGAAAGGTTTTTGTTAGATTGTAAAACATCTAATTTTATAGATGTGAGGTTCAATTAATGATATAGAACAATAGGTGTTACCTTGTTATTCAAATGAAATTTTGGTAATGGGAAGATTGCCTACGTGCCATGCTCACATTGTCCTCTCATTTGCTATTAAGCTAGTTAAAGTTAAACTTCAAGTGTTTTTTTTATAAAACATTAATCCTATAGTGTAGCTTGATATACTTAGAAAATATTAACTTCTTCAAACTTGATAACAAAATATTGTCTTGTTAAGGATCCAAATTTCATCATCACATACAAGGTTCTGATCAATAGTTACATGAAATAGCTACATCATACAACTTGGATGATACTACATGTCAAAGAATTAACTATTTTGGAGGTTGGCTTAAGTGAGTATTTGAATCTTCTTGTTGACATGCAGGTTCATTTTCGATCAGCCAAGAGAATTATGAAATTATGTGAAGCAAACAAAGGCTTTTATGTGAAAGCTGGTCAATTTGTTGCTGCAATGCGGCAGGTTCCAAAAGAATACTCCTCAACCCTTTCATCACTGCAAGATCAGGTCTGTATATTTTTCTCTACTTATTTATTTAACAAATGCTGTGGAATTCCATATTTCTTATACTTACGTTTTGATCATAGGCAGTTCCTTGTCACTTCAAAGCCATAAAAGAAGTATTGATTGGCAGTTTGGGTGATGATTTGTCTGAAATGTAAGTGTTTCTTAAATATGGAATCTTAGCCATTTTAGTGAGCAAGGCACTTGTGTAAACCCTCCTTTCTAGATTTTTGCTGCCCGTTTTGAGTCCACCTACAATTGCACAAGCTAATAGACTCTGTTTTTTTTTTTTAATTTTCTATTGTTACTGTTGTTATTGATGTAGTAAAAATATAAGAAATACCAAATAGTACCTAAAACTTGAAGAAACTAGGAAACATGGGTTGTTTAGTGTTGTTAGGCTGCTGGAATATTAAAAATAAAATTCATGTCTAGATTTCGGCTTAGGTTGTTGGAATTTCAAGTTTGGATTGGATGGAATTTTAGGATTTGATTGATAGAAATTTAGGCTAGAATTTTAGAGTTTGATATGACTGGAATTTCAGGTTTGCAAAATTTAGGGTTTTGATTACTAGAAATTCAAGGTAAAGCTATTGGAATTTAATGAGGTAAATAAGTAATAGATGGTAGGAAATTAGAAATTATTTCAAAGGTCTAAGAATCAATCTTAGAAGAAAGTATGACACCTTCAAGTTGAAAAGACACCTTCAAATTGAAAACTAAGTTATAGAAATTTTTTTGGATATCTTATAATTTAAGGGCTAAGTAACACACGTATTTATATAAGTTCTTAGACTAGAAATGTTTCTAACTAAAATATTAAAACAAAAATCTTATTCTAATAATGATTTTTTTTAATTATTGTTATGAAGAAAGGTAATATGTATCTTATGCATTATACAGAGTATTGGGACATATTTATAATGGTTAGGAGTAACTAATCCACAAAATAATCTCCTATAATCAAGCAGAATGTCAATCCTGACTAATATAATTATATCTAGATAGATTATTTGATTTTATCTAATTTGTAACACTCCCCATTTAGTTGGAACATAGATATTAATCATGTCCAACTTGTTACAAATATAATTCACCCGAGCTCCAGTTAGAGCCTTTGTAAAAATATCCCTAAGTTGTTCTCCAGTTTTGACGTATCCTATGGAAATCAAGTTTTGTTGTACTTCTTCACAAATAAAGTGACAATCTATTTCAATATGTTTAGTTCATTATGGAACACAGGATTAGAAGTAATATATAGCGCTGCTTGATTATCACACCATAACTTTGCTGGCAATGGGGTTATAAAACCAATTTCCATTAAGAGTTGGTATATCCATATTATTTCACACGATGATTGTGCCATAACTTTATATTCAAACTCTGCAGTAGATATGGACACAACCTATTGCTTCTTACTTTTCCATGAAATTAAGTTTCCTCCAACAAAGACACCATAACTAGTGGTTGATCTTTGATCAATCTTAGAGCCTGTCCAATCAGCATTCGAGAAACAACCAATATGAGTATCCATGATTTTTTTATAGAATCCCTAGACTGGGAGCTCCTTTCATGTAACTAATATGGATGAGTGTTTTTATTAGGAGTCTATTAGAGGAGTATGAGTGTTTTATTAGGAGTCTATTGGAGGAGTATTTTATTTTTAGTAGAAGTCTATTATTTCCCTATTATTTTTGCACTAGTTTTTGTTATAGTTACGTTAATAAAAACAACTTAAATAGGATTCTCTATAAGAATCCTAAAATAGCTCGAGCAGGAGTTTTTCTAGGAGTCCTAGTTTAGGTGGAACTTTTATGTTTCTTTGCCTATATAAGGCTATTATGTTATGCAATAAAGTGAATGAAGAAGTTATCATAAAAATTAGCTAATTAGGAGTAGAGTAATTTAGCCCAATCTCGGCAGACCTTATCTTTAACAAGTGCTGCCAGTTTTTAATCACCAAAAATAGGTTCTGCAAGGAAGGGAACCAACATAAATAAGGAACCTGTTTGTGGTATTTCCTTAGCCTTTCCTCTCAAGTCTAATTGTTAGGAACCCAGTTGTTGAGCCTTTATGGCTGCCACTTTTGATGCCAGGTAACTACAACTTCAAGTTTGGATGCAATTGTAGCAAGTTGCTCTATAATTGGCAGTTCTTGGGGGGTTATTTAGGTTAATCGGTTGGTGTGAGGGAGAGGCATGATAGTTGAGTTGATTGGTGGAGGTGTGTTGGGAAGGATTTTGGGAAGTGGAATGATAGGAGATTTACATCGTCCCTTTAAAATAGGAAATCTTACCTTAGAAGGAGTCTATTTAAATATTTAGTATCATAACTAGTAGGTCTATTCTTGTTAGAAGTCTTATCCTAAATAAACTAGTAGGTTTATTCTTGTTAAAAGTCTTATCCTAAATAAACTAGTAGGTCTATTCTTGTTGGAAGTCTTATCCTAAATAAACTGATGTAACCAGCCGCTATATAAGGCTATGTTATTTACGAATAAAGTATGAGACAAATCATCAGAGAAATATTGCTTGGAGGATGAGACCTTGTCACAGACAGGTCTCTCTCTTGCATAGAAACATAGGGTCTTCTAAAAAAGGGAAGAGACCATATCAATTTGGTATCAGAGCCAAACACGATGGACGACTTAGGGAATATCCAAAATGAGCTCAGGGTGTTTATGCAAAGGGTTGAGCAGCATTTCCAGCAGACGGAGGAGCTCCAGCAGAGGAACTCGACTGCCCTATTTGAAGAGATGAATTGCTGGTTTAGGGAGCTAGGAAAGGAATCGAATTGTGGGGGGTATGGAGGTGGGGCTAGTAGCAACCATGCTTCGGCTAGCCGAGGAGAGAGGCCAAACGAAGGGCGTCCCAAGGCCCGAATGGTGCTGCGTTACTCGAAGTTGGAATTCCCCACCTACAATGGTTCAGAGGACACTCTGGTTTGGTTGCATCGTTGTGATTAGTTTTTTCAGAGTCAACAGACGTAGAAGAGGACCGAGTAGGCTTGGTTGCATTTCACTTGATAGGGAAGGCCCAACTCTGGTATTACCAGGTGGAACAGGAGATACCAGGAATATCGTGGAGCACTTCAAGTCACAATGTAACACAAGATTTGGGCCCCCATTTAAGCACTAACCCGTTAGGAGAATTAGCCAATCTCAAATAGAAGAGTATTGTTGAGGAGTAGTAGCGTCAATTTCAAACCTTATTAGCACACACCACTTGTCTCCGCCCTGAACAACAGATGGGCCTCTTTATAGCTAGATTAGTTGACAGGATATGGATAGATGTGGAGCTGCAGGGGCCGAACATGCTAGGGACAGCCATGAACATGGCAAGGGCTTTTGAAAGGAAGTAGTTGATGGACCAAGGAGGGGGAGCTTGGCGTACTTCTGCCTGGGCAGCAGCCATAAGCAACACTTCAGCTTGGGCAAGAGCCAAAAGCTCTTAGGCCAACCCTGCGACTGTTAACAATTGAGACAGCAAACCCCTGGGAGGTTCTCCAACATCGGCCTCTAGTATAGGAAGTAGCCCAGTTTTTCAAGCATTTGTCAAGGGAGGAGAATGGCTAAAAGACGAGCAAAGGGACTTAGTTTTAATTGTGATGAGCCATACTCTAGGGAACACAAGTGTAAGCGACTGTTTTGGCTTGAAGTGGCAAAGATGAACCGCTTCGGGCTTGAGGACAAGCTCGAAGTCGAGGAGGGGAGTAATGATAGGAGATTTACAACATCCCTTTAAAATAGGATATTTTACCTTAGAAGGAGTCTATTTAAATATTTAGTATCATAACTAGTGGGTCTATTCTTGTTAGAAGTCTTATCCTAAATAAACTAGTAGGTTTATTCTTGTTAGAAGTCTTATCCTAAATAAACTAGTAGGTCTATGCTTGTTGGAAGTCTTATCCTAAATAAACTGATGTAACCAGCCTCTATATAAGGCTACGTTATTTATGAATAAAGTATGAGACAAATTATCAGAGGAATATTGCTTGGAGGACGAGACCTTGTCACGGACAAGTCTCCCTCTTGTGTAGAAACATAGGGTCTTCTAAAAAAGGGAAGAACTCCAACAAGGGAAATCAAAAGCATTCCCTGGTGGATCGTCCCACGACTGGATCCTACGCCCGGGACCATATCATGGAATGGTGAGTATTCACCATTGTGAATCTTTTATGCTCTGGTACGAAAATAATAGAGGTAGGGAGAAATATAGAAATAATGGAAAATGAAAGAACATATTTGTATTCATAACTAAGCACAATAATTTTTAGCTCACAATATGGTTGTCCGTATGAAGAGCACAGGGCTCCTTGAAACAATTAAGAATAAAGTTTTTTTCTCCCCTCCCTTACGTGGCCTATTCCCTAAATATTTAGACTGAAAAAATAAAGGGAAATTGCTTGCTAAAAATTAGGAAAAGTGGAAGAGTGGGAAATAACAGAATAATAGCAGTTCAAGACCTTTTCATTAATCAGGTATTTGTGCCTTGAAATATTAATCCACCAAAGCCTCTATTCTAGCAAATTCAACACCCTCTTTCCCACGTTTGCATTTCTTATGAAAATAAGTTTTAAGGGAAGTAGGAATTCTATTAGAGCACCTTGTGATCGAGGATCATTGATATCCAATTTTTTCATAATTCTCAAAATCGTTTCATCTCACTCTTGGTCACTAAGTAATCTTTAATATGCCCTTCTGCTACGTGTTGTCATTGTGAATCAAAGCTTTGATACCAAATTGATGTAAGACAAATAGAAGAGACATCAACGAGTAGCTAAAACTCATAAAAACTAGGAAATATGGCTGTTGAGTGTTGTTAGGCTGCTTTTGATGTCTAGATTTCAGCTTAGGTTATTGTAATTTCAAGTTTGGATTAGCTGAAATTTTAGGGTTTAATTGCTGAAAATTTAGGCTTGAATTTTAGGGTTTGATATGGTTGAAATTTTAGATTTGATATGGCTAAAATTTAGGGTTTAGGTTGCTAGAAATTTAGGTTAAAACTGCTAGAATTTAATGAGGTAAACAAGTAATGAAAGGTAGGAAACTAGGAATCACTCTTAGGGTATAAGAGTCATTCTTAAAAGAAAGCATTACACCTTCTAATTGAAAAATAAAGTTATAGAAAAAATTTAAGATATCTTATTATTGAATAGCTGAGTATGCACATTTGTAAAAGTTTTAGTTTTCTTAATCTAATAGGAAAGGTTTCCTAACTAAAATATCCAAAAAAAAAAAAAGAATACTGTTCTAATAAGGATTATTTATTCTTAAGTAAGCTTAAGTCCGAAACAAACTAGGACAATATATCTAATTTATTATTATTATGTTGGAAGAATATTTTCAGTTTTATTACTTTATTTATTTCCTTATTTGTGCAATAGTTTATTTCCTAAACTATCATTTTATCTTTTCCATTTCTGGTCCCTGTTTTCATGGGATCTTATTTACATCTTTCTAGGCAATAATCAAGGGATTAAATAGTAGAACAATTGCTTATCTTCCCTATATGTATTTTTGTCATTTATGAGAAATAATATGCATAAATTATCCTCAAATTTGTTCATATTCTTTATCTGATAAGGAAAACTTAGCATAGTGCTGTCACCTCAATTTCCACACTTCATTCCATCAAATTTATGCTTGTGGTTGACTAATGTGTCCTCTTTTATTTTGTTTGTATATTCTAAGCTCTTTTGCATCAATTATACTATCTATTTTCCAAGTACGTTTATGTGAGCTCAACATTTGATAATAGGGATCTATAAGGTACTATATCTTTCTTATGTGACATTAGTATGAGGAAGTGATATAGTTTTCTCTTTGACTAAAGTAGTTGACCCATAAATCATTTCACTTGTGAAGATTTGAAAGGTCTCATCAAATCTCATTTCAAGTGAGGAGTGTAAGGTTTCAACCTTAGATGAATTGAGTTTACTTATTTTATATTTTATATTTTGATTGAGAAACGCTATCAGCTTATTGGTGATTTTTTTTATATTGGGCAGGTTTTCCATCAGTTTGTTGGAGAATTTTATTTTTGACACTAATTAGGTAGTCTTGTTATCACTTTGTTGGAAGAAATCTAATTGGAAGGTGTGAAAATAGTAAAGTAGGATAGAGCATACAAGAGATTTAATGTGGTTCCACAACAAAGTCCACATCCATAGGTATAAAATCGTTAAGCTTACATTTATTAGGCTTACGTGTCGTAACACATATAATTCTTATTTATATAGATAGTACATTTTAATAACAATAGTGTTCCTAACTAGGATGTCTATGATTTCCATTAGAAGAGATACAAGTAATGTTTTCAATTTCAAATATTGGATGTTTAGGATCTTCAGCGTTCCTCTTCAAGTGGATGCATTTCATTTTGATTTCGCATATGAAATATGTGAACAAGAGGGATAACAGCTTGCACTTGTCTTGAACACTTATCACATTAGAAATAAATAGGCCAAACCTATTTAATAATTTAAGTCATTCTAATTTTTATCTCAGTTACACCATTCATCAGGAACATTTTCTTCTGGTGGGCTTAAGAGTTAACAACAAGCAGTTATCTACTTTTGCATGAATGTTATACAATTCTCAGATCTCAAGTGGGATTTCTCCATTGATTTCTATCTTCTTTGGGTTTCCTTAAACCTTTGCCAAACAGTTTTTTACATGCCAAAATTTGTTGAGGAGAAGCCATAGTTTGACTATTAAGTTAGGGTGTTAAAGAGAGAGCTTAGAGTTTTCTCACGGCAATATTGTGGTTATAAACCCTCTTATGTATCGAGAGGAAAAGGAGAAAAGGAAGACATTAGAGCTTATTAAAAGATTGAATATAGAGCCTGGTAACTAAAAGCATAAACTCTGCTTATTCTGTTATGAACCCTTATCATTTGTTTAAGCTTCTTAGGATGTACAAAACACTCAAGTATGTATGAAATTCATATTATCATTTTTTGCACCATGAGACTTCGAATTAAGGAACCGTCTATAGTTAAGACAAAAAATTCCTTCTTGTAGGAAAGGTACAACAATGTGAGTAGTGCTCTAGCACCTTGAACATTAATTATTGGTAAATTCCTTCGACACATAGTATTTTGGTTCTCTCTCTCTCATAGGGTTGTGCAGATGCAGATACATATGGAAAACTTATTGTTCTTTGTATTTTTTTTCTTTAGTTTAGAATCATGAGGTAGGTAGGTGGTGTGATAAATAAGTTGCATTTCTTTCTAAAAGTATGTAGGAAGAAGAATGTTTTCCTAACTTCAGGGTTCTTTATGAGTTTCAGATTTATTTCATTTGATGAAAAACCAATAGCTGCCGCATCTATTGCACAAGTGCATCATGCTGTGTTGAAAAGTCATGAAGAGGTAGCAGTTAAGGTTGGTTTATCATTTTACTTAGTTTGTCAAATTCTGCTGTAAAATATGCTTCTTCTATTGTACTTGTGGAAAAGCTGGAAAGAATAATACCTCTACAAGATTCTTCTGGTATTAGGAGCAGTTCCTAGGAATTTTTTTTTTCTGTTTAGACCCCCTTAGTTAAAGGCAGGTTGTTGTAATTCTGTTCAGAAAAATCTTCTCGTAATCAAGGAGATAATCTTGACTAATTTAGGTGTATCTTTCTTGACTAATTTAGGTGTATCTTTTAAGAATTATGAGGAATGCCTCAAGGTCATGCTTAAATACCCAACTAGAGTAGTCATTTGACTAAGTTTTAAGAAAATAAAACTTCCAATAAACTTCTTCATGGTATCATATCAGATCTGAACCAATCCCTATTCCATTCTTGTTATCGTACATCGATGACAAAATTCATCAAATCTGCCATGGTAAGTGAATCTAAAAGTGGGACATCCAACCCAAATCTGCCATGGTAATTAATCGAATGCCATCTCGTATTCTAAACTTTCAAACTCCATATTAGCCTCTCATCACCACCTATCCCCACATTAATTCATGACCAATTTAGCTCTAAATTTTTTTGGCTGTACATCCTTTGTGCATATTCATCACCAAAATTGTAGCAAACTTGATCCTTGATCCATTAAGTGTATTTTCCAAGGATATTCATGAAAATCGAAGTGAGTATAACTGTTATTTTCCAGTCACAAAAAGATTTTACAACACTATGGATGTTACATTATTTGAATTGCAACCATTCTACTCTGAATCTGATATTAAGGGGGAGAGCTCTATAGAAATATCAAATTTGGTTTATGGATCCTAGTATGCCCAATCTAGTTGCTCCAAGTGTACCCAGTCTTGCTCCAAGTTTAATCATAGTCCCTGATATACCCAGGTCTTATCCTTATGTTCCTGATGTCCAAAAGAATACGAAAGAGAAAATGCTAATTGTCTATTCCAAAAGGCAGAAAGAAAAAAAGGAGACCGAGCATCACACTCATCCACAACATTGTCAAAAAGCCAACCAAGCCCAAAGCCAACCAAGCCCTTAGCACCACACAGGTAATGATTCTGCCACATCAGATTGTGGAAATGATTTGAATGATTTGGACCTGCCTATTGCTCTAAGGAAAGAAAAACGAGCATGTACTTATATTCGATTGGAAACTTTGTGTCTTATGACAAATTTTCTCCTAACTATAGGGCATCTACTATTACTTTGAGTGAAATACAAATTCCTAAAAAATAGTTAGGAAGCTTTAGAACAACCTGGATGGAAGGAAGTAGTTATGGAGGAAATAAATGATCTAAAGAAGAACCAAACTTAGGACTACATAGAACTACCTGTTGGAAGGAAAGTAGTTGGTTGCAAGTGGATGTTTGTAGTCAAGTATAACACAGATGGAAGCGTAAATCGATTTAAAGCCATACTAGTTGCCAAGGGTTTTACACAATCCTATGGTCTTGATTATGAGGAGACCTTTGCTCCTATTGCAAAATTGAATTCTATCCGTGTTCTTTTCTCTCTTGCAACAAATCTAGAATGTCCATTGCATCAATTAGACATAAAGAACGCATTCTTAAATGGTGACCTAGAAGAAGTATACATAGAGGTTCCTCCTGGTCTTGACACACTTAAAGGTTTTGGAAAAGTATGCAGGCTAAGGAAATCACTGTATGGGCTCAAACAATCACCTCAAGCATGGTTTGAAAAATTAACTTGAGTTGTAAAAAGATGCAGATTCATTGAATGTCAAATAGATCAAACCATGTTTATCAAATTCTCTCCTGACGAAAAGAATGCAATCATGGTAGTGTATGTAGATGATACCTGTGAGAATCTGTGTTGTAGATACTGTATTAGATAGTCAAATATAGGAGATAAATATCAGATATAGGATCCCTAAAA
>JAOQMQ010000007.1:2781494-2795371 GCA_027563845.1 Erythroxylum subrotundum | reverse complement strand
TTGAATGGTATTTTGGATCACAAAAGGAGTCTGCAACTTTTGACTTTCCTTATACTTGAATGGTATTTTGGATCACAAAAGGAGTCTGCAACTTTTGACTTTCCTTATACTTGAATGGTATTTTGGATCACAAAAGGAGTCTGGAACTAATTTCATATTTGATAACTATAATCGTTGATTGCAAATTTTGCCACTGTTTGATCAGGCCACATATTATTTTCTTTCAGATTCCGCAATCAGGGTTGTGTTCCATAAATTCATGACCAGTGGGAGTTATCTCCAATTACGTATTGTTCTTGGTATGCATTTAGCTTATCATTCAACGAATATTTACCCAAAATGGTATAGAAATCAGATACACTCAAATTACTCGATGCCTTCTCGCGTATAGGTGCACTGGAGCTGCTTCACTACTTGGAAAAGGTCAAACAATTTTTCAATGCTTTCTGCAGAAAGATTTCTGGTACTACGATGAGTACCTAAGGGAATTAATTTCAGAGCTCAACAATTCATCATCAGATTGCTGATTGTTAGCTGAAAGTCTATAGGATTTCATTCCACAAACTTCAGTATGCATTAAAGCGCAACATGCTATTCTATTGAAATTGACCAAAATAAGAGAGTTTGCATATTAAAAGTAAAGGAAGCTGGCGTATATTAAAAAATAAGGAATATTTTGTAATTGCTTAATCTTAATGAATTTTTTATAGTATTTTCCTTTTCAATATTATACCAAATATATATTAGTGGTCCTTAATGGTAACCAAGAAGAGGTGAATTGGATGTTAATGGATTTCAAATTGAATGATAAAGTGCAATGATAATTTAATTAAACTCAATCAATCAATCAAGAATAAAATAAAGAGTATAGAGAAGATAAATTACAAACCAATTTTATAGTGGTTTGTCAAATGAATCTTTTCTTGGGATTTCACTGATCTTCCCTTTCAATTAGGGTGAAGAGGACCTTATAATAATGTTTGATAGAAAGAAAAAAAAAGAGTAACTTGTGTGCAATCCTCTTTAAAAGGTAAAGAGGAACCTCAATGCTCTTTGTAATACTCAAATATAAGAAAACTAGCCCTACTTAAGTTTTACAAATTAAGTAAACCTTGTTTACTCGCTTTAATGCTCAAGGGCTCTTAATCACTTCATAACCAATGAATGAATGCCCTGAAATGTCATAAAGATGTCCAACAACCATATTCTTAAGTATTTATACCCATACTAGATCTAAAATATTGTTAAACACAAAAACTAGTCATTGTAAAGACTAGTAACAATGACATTGGGAGACCAATCTAGCACATTAGTCAACTAATACGTCATATTGATCAATTAGTGCATCAAACAATGTCATATAAACTCTCTTATTACATAATTTTTTAAAACTCTTGATATATTTATCGACTATACTTCAACATTGGTTGACAAATATCTCCAAAAACACTACATTGGTCAATCACGTTTAAATATTGGTTTCTAATGTGTTTGAAAACACGTTTTCAATGATTTTTTAAATTCTTTCAAAGATCAAACTACACTTCTTTTATTAAAACTTGATCTTAAGCCTTCATCATTCTAAGCCTTAATCAAGTCCAAATATATCAATTTAGAGTGACTTTTCCTTAGCTAGCTCAACATGTACACAAGGTTGAAATTAACATTCCAGAACTAGGCTCAAGATCATGGGGAACCTTGCTACGATCATGACAGAAGCTTGTGCAACAGGCCACGATTGTGCACTGAGGGCCACGATCATGCACTGTCTTTCTTTTCTTCCCTCAATTCTACTCGAATTTCACATACTTAAAGACATTACTACCACTTGAATTTTTCCAGAATTCATGTCCTTTAAAGCTACTTCATTTCACTCTAGTCTAGCTTCCATATTGATTACATTAAATCTTACAAAAATCTGCTCATTTGTTTCATTACTATTCACTTTATACCATCATACATGCAGTTCTAACTTTTCTAGATTTGAAAACACTTCAATAACACCTATCTCTAGCATGAATTCATCATCAATTATACTTTAAATCCCAACTTAAGTCATCCATATAACAGCCCATAAACTACTATTGCCATGCATCCAAAAACAGAATAGAAAGTGCTCCTTTCATTCATCATTTTCCAGGTCAACGTTAACACCAATAACATATTCAATCTATCCCTAATCAGTCATCATAATTTCTGCTAACACATGCCACAAAGATTAGTATTTCACTTACTTGTTCAGCTCAAATGCCACCTCAATATATCAAGCCTGCTTTGCCTCACATGCATGCAAGATCATCTTAGGAACAATGAGAGAATATGATGAGTTTCAACAGAGACAAAAAGAAGACAGCAACATATAGATATCTTTTTGAAGAAATTGACAAAGGTTTTGAGGTAGTAATGGACAGAATTTAAAGCAGAAACTCAAGATGTGAGGGAGGAGTGAGTTTCGGCAGTGAGAAGGAGAAGAAGGAGAGAGTTATAGCAGAATACAATGAAGATGATTCTGGAAGTGTCTATGTCGTATGGTGTAGGTGTAAGATGAGTTCAAGGACACTTGTCAAGTGTCTAAGCCAACTACATAATGTCACTTAGTTCCCCTGCCATTTGTCATTCAATTCTCTAGGCCATTTGTCACTCAAGTCTACTGCCATATGTCACTCATTTTATAGGCTTAGTCATCCAAAATTTTCACATGTCAACTTGTCTTGTCACTTGAAATTTTTCCTAGTCTAAATATACATTTTAATCCATCAATCTTCCAATTGTAATAATTAACTCCAAATTACTAATTGTAATTCATCAATTCTGCACAATCATGTCACAATTATTTTGAAATTTTCATACCTCGGAACATATCAATTGAGTGCAATTTTTTTTAAAGCAAAATTCATGTGTGTATGCTCATATTATACATGTGAATGAAATCATAAAATGATATCTTAAAGGCACCAAATTCATTCTAATATGATGTAATTTATGTGATTAAGTAATCTAACACTCTAACTCTCAGTAGTTTTGGAAACCGACTATTACACACGATCGTAGCCTGCATGCCACGATTGTGACAGAAGGCTCGGATGTGGCCCATGATCGTGGCCTGTGTCTGGTAGACATATAGACACTCAAAAATGTTAAGTTTCGAGGGGTTTTCGAACCTTTTGGATTTTGGAAAAACCCTAGGATTGCTCAGAACACAAAAGATATTTAAAGAGCAAGACAAAGAGGCAGAGAAAGCTTTTGCATCAGCCATTTTTGAGAAACTCTAGAGAGAATTCATCGAGAGATCGAGAAAGAGAAGAAGGAAGAGAGAAGAGGAGAAGAACTTGACTTGACGTACTTCCCAGATCAGGAGTTTTGTGACGTCGCTACCTCGCATCATCCTTTCAGATCATATTTCGTATTTATTTTCAGTTTCATTATTGTCTATAATTGGAATAACAGTTGATGATAGTATTTTTGAATATTGAAGATGTTCTAAACTCACCTTCGAAGTTTTATCTTTGAATTAATGAAATCTGGTTGTTTATATTTTATTGGATTTATTGTTATTTAATTCTGCGATTGCATAATTCGATAATAAATTAAGAGGGTGAATTGAATGAAAAATAATTAAATTGGGCTAACAAGAGTTAGGTGATTTAATAGAACAACAATTAAATCAAATCGGTAAATTGTTCGAAGAAAGATCTTGCATAGGATTCCGATTGTTTATTAAACAATTTAAGAACTAATTAAGGTTTTGGATAGGTTATTAATTGAGAGATTGCAACTTCCATAATCTAATTAGGGTATATGATTTAGGGTTAATGGTTATAATTCGAGAGATAGTAATCAACCCTATGATCGTCTAGAACCAATAATCTAGTAATTCATAATCAGTTAGGTTAGCGTTAAGGATAGATAAAATTTCCTTTCTCTCATTTGGTAATTGCCTTAGGTTGATTCTTAGGTGTGTGTTTACAACTGTTGAATAATTAATATTGTCATGTTCAATTCTTAATTTGATTGATTGAATTCAATTCTCATTTTAGTTTTGTTATATTTTGAATTTCTGCGATTTGTTCTGACCTTAAATTTTAAGATTAGATTATCCCTCCTCGTGGGATCGACATCTTAGGTACTACGCTAACGAACCGTGCACTAGCGAATTATCGAGGGTATTATTAAAACTTACACACATCAACTCCCGATCAATAATCCTAGTGATGGTAATTAGATAGTCATGAAAAATATTTCAAAGTACTTAATAAGAACTAAAGATGTTTTATTGGTCTATAGAGAACCTAAACTAAGAACTTAGGGGTATTCAAATCCTAGTTGTTATTCTTGTTCTAATGATAGTAAATCACAGCCAGTGTATCTATTTACTCTGAATGGTGGTGTGGTAAGATGAAAAAGTTTCAAATAACCAACTATCATAGGTTCTATAACTGAAGCAAAGTGTACTTCTATGTTAGAGGTAGTAAAAGAAGCATTTAGATTCAGAAGTTCATCACCAAACTTGGAGTGGTTCCTAGTATTGTTAAGCTAATAGTGTTATATCCATGACAACAATGACACTATTGCACAGGAAAAGGAACTAAGGTTTCATTAACAGTCTAATATTGTAATAAAAAAGATTCACTTGATTAAGGAGATAGTAGAGTGGAAAGACATTACGTTAAAACAAGTTCCTAAAGAGAATATTGTAGATCCCCTCACGAAATTATTGTCTCAAAAGAGACATGATCGATATATAGATGAATATAGTAGTAGACATATAGTCGATTGTCTCTAGTATGAGTGGGAGGTTATTAGTTTAAGCCCTTACAGTCAATCTGTGGGTTGCAATTTAACGTATGAAATTATTATTTTATTTAATAAAGGCACTCTTTGTCCTTTATATTTCGTTAATTATATTTGATGCTTTAATATTAAAGGTAAATTTCCTAAATAATAAATGTGCAATTAGAGTTATGATGAACGTGCTATATTTCTTTCTTATGAAGAAAGCGATTGATCTCATAAATCACAGTACATAAATATTTAAACAAATGTATATATGCTTATTAGAGAATAAGTTCATTAAACTAGCCCACTTATAATGATCCCAGATAGAATATTACTTATGTGTTTGTGAATTTCCTCATTATGATCATTTTAAATTGATCCTTATACTTGAAATTACCAAAGTATCACGTCTGAGAATTACTATGTTTTATGCTACTTATGACATTTTCTATTTAAGATAGGTTAATCGATAATGTTTGGATTTAGTATCAACTAAATAGAGATAATTGGGTAAGTTAATAAAAGGTCCCTCATTCTAAAGTAATTAGGAAAAATATTTCACTGTTCTTAATTAGTAATAATTTAAGGAATTGTCTAGTTAGAGTAAATTAAGATTTGAAAAGGCATTTTCAAATATCAATTATAAGCTAATTACTAATTAGCAAGAACAAACATGATTGGATTTAAATAGAGTAGAAATTAATTTCATCCTTTATGTCCAATTAAAACATTGAATAAAAAAAGATTAAATTATACATTATAACCGTGCATAGATAAGTTGAGTCAAACTACTTTGAAATTCATAATATTTGGATGGTCATAACATATTATTAGACATTAGTCTTAATCTGTAATTATAAATTATTTAATTGGAGAAATAAATATAAATTAAAAATTTTAACTTATTTGATTCATTGTCAATATATTAAAAACTTAATAGGTCACACATAAAAGCAGTTTAAAAGAGAAAATTTAATTTAAATTATGTTGAACTTAATTGTTAAATTTAATAAGTTTCAGGAATCAAATATGGAATATTTATTTTAATTAAATTTAAATTAAACTTATAATTAAAATCTAAAATTAAGAAATTTAATTTTAATAGGAAAAAATCTTAGTGATTTTTTTTATAAATACACGTGTTTTTCAAATTATTCAATTAG
Organism: Erythroxylum subrotundum; assembly: GCA_027563845.1. Classification (NCBI taxonomy): domain Eukaryota; kingdom Viridiplantae; phylum Streptophyta; class Magnoliopsida; order Malpighiales; family Erythroxylaceae; genus Erythroxylum; species Erythroxylum subrotundum. The sequence continues at coordinate 2,789,432 of JAOQMQ010000007.1, read as the reverse complement.
AAAAATTCGATTGAAAAATTATAAAAATTATTTTTTTCTATTTGATTACGACTAATTTCTCAAATTTTTATCTTAACTTATGTTTGTCCTAATAAAGTGTAAGCATTTTATCTACAAGATTTAAAAATAAAAATATAAACAAATCAAAGTCCAAACTGAATTTTTCAATTAGTCTCTTATATATAATGGTTGAGTTAAAACATATGAGCCACTATAATTGACCAAAGCAAATTATAATGACTAAAAATCATTTAAAAAGAGCAAGAATCATCTAAGCACTTGCAAGTCTAATACATTGTTTAACATATTGCAAGAAGCAAAATATTGTCATCTAGTTTACTTCTTCTACCCCTCAAAACTTCTTTTGATGTGTCGAATTATAATTAAAGTTTCTTCGACACTTATTTTTTCTGTCAGCATGGCTTTGACCTTGAAATTATGTTAGAAGACAACAATTTGAGTATTAAACCAGAGTGAATATCTTTTCAATTGAATCTTATTTTTATCAATAAATTTTTAATTAGATCTTTTTAATTGAAATATCAAATAGTCCGTCTTAGAACCTACAATATCAAATATTCTTATTATGATGTGAACAATTACTTATCAATTCTCCGAGTATCATACAGCCTTTATAAAACAGGATTAAATCTTCTGCCCCGATTAATCAATTCTTACTCTATTTTATTAAATCTCATTCACACATTGATATAAAGTTCACATACATATATGGACAAAATTAAGTGACACAAAATTAAATCAATTTACCGAAAATATGGTACTCCATGTTATATACGTGACATGTCCTTTATACGACAGCTACCTGTTTTTTTATTATAAAAAAATAAAAGATTTTAAAATTTTCAAAAAGTAATATAATTCAAAGTGGATGAAAAGAAAAGACTCAGTTAAACAATCCAACTACTTTTCAACAGTGCAAGGAATTTGAAGACATAACAGTTCCAGCATAACTCAACGTGTTATGGAAGGTGCTACTTCCATGTTTTGTACCAAGCACTTTCAACCTCGTCCAGTATTTTACGAATTACCAGAGCCCCACAAATGCAGATGCACCGGCAACCATAATGTTGTGAATTTGATATGAAATCAGTCTGTCAACGTTATCGAATCTGGATGTTTTTACATATACTTTAGTATCGAGTATACCCCTGTAAAGGGCCTTCCGTTTGTTGCCTTTCTCTAGTTGAACATGGCATTGAGATCATAACAGGCAAACAAAATTAATATTTGATAGTACGAACTAATCACTTGAATCTTACCAGTTAATAACTTAAACATGCTCTAGAATTCATCAAAAACAATTCAGTACCCATTTGGTACGAAAAAGGTCTTTGGGATCAACATGGGAACATTTTCTTCCATGGACTGATACATAGACAACGTCAATGAACGCTAAGCTGCAGCGTCTACAAATTGAGACAACAAGAGGCTCCTAGAAGTGGTGTCATGTCATGCATCGACAAAGTATGCATGCCTGGAGATCAAGTCATGCTTCTGACGTGACGGGGGACTTTACAGAAACCTCTTTGAACTATTTCCATGTAGAACCACCAAGTCTAATAACCTCTTCACCACTATTATCCCGCCGTCTAACCCTATCCAGGCTCGTATCTCCTTTCTGATCATTTATGTCACCGTAAAGATCCCTCAGTTTTGCCAAATTGCTGGAAGCGGATGCCTTCTCTTTGTTACCATTCTTAGGACTCGATTGGGGATCAAATGTACCACCAGCTTGCAAGCTCTGACTTCTGCTCCTACTCCGGCTACGGCTTCTATGGGACCTTTCTTCGTAATGCCTATTCCCATCACGGCTACTTCTTTCATAATCTCTTCTGCTTTCTCGTTCAGAATACCTGGACCTCCTATCACTATCATGCCTACGGTGTCTTTCCCTCTCCCATTCCCTCTCCCTCTCCCTCTCCCTCTCCCTCTCCCTCTCTCTGTCCCTGTCCCTGTCTCGCAATCGGTCCAAATCCCGGTTGCGTTCACGATCTTGATTGCGATCCTGGCCCCGTCTACGTTCCCAATCTTTATCTCTATCACGATCTCTATCTCTTTCCCGGTCTGGGTCCCTATCCCTATCTGAATGATCTCTATCAGAATATTCACGACTCTGGCTTCGGCGACTGCTGGGAGATCTTCGTGGTTCATCACTGGCCCTATCATAAGGAGGTTGTGGTAGTGTTCGACGAACAGGTGACGAGTCTCTTGTTGATGCTCGATGTGGAGCACGCTGACCAAAAGAGACTGAAAGTGCAGCCTTAACAGATGGGGGTCTACGTGCAGTATCATCGGATCCATGACGAACAGATTCTCCTGTGGCACCAGATATTTTGGTGGGGAGTTTCATCTTCTCCAAATTAGAAGCAATTTGCCGCATTACAGGTACAGGAATGCGAGGGAATAAGGTATCAAAATAGTACTGAAAAAAAAAAGGCAACACTATGATTCTTTTTCTTCAAAGATAAACAATAAGAAGTCAAAAGAATTAGAAATTTACTGCACCTGACCTGCCCAAGAAGCAAATCACGTACATACACACCCATTGTAGTCATTCGTCCACTTGATCCTGGAGAGAACTCCTGTAACAGCATTGATATAAATAGGTCAGGTAAAGCAAAAGAAAGAAAAGAAAACTAGACAACATTGTCTAAATAATAATGATAAGCACACATGTATGAGAGGATACCTAATTCTGGTAAGTTTAATTTAGACAAGGACTATCCAAGACCAAACAACAATTACTAAAACAGGGAATTATTATAGAATGACCAGTGGTTACGCGTAAATACGATGATCAATGAGGGAGATAGCAATAATTAGGCAGCTATCAATGTCAGGTTCACTAAGGATCACGACACCACTCCAATTGGGTTGACACAGTCCTGCATTTTCAAAAAGCTATGCAGAAACACATTATCCTGAAGTCATGAAATCAGTATTCCAAATTTAGAAATCTGCAAAGAAAATGCCAAAAAATAACAACTAAACTTTTGAAGCTAAGTTGACAGAAAAGGACTATCAGAAAGCTGTTCATCAATAAATGATCAAGGCTTCAGCTTCCCATTGAATTGCATCAAAATCTAATAATACTTCAAGCATTTAAATGGCAAGTTATAATATCATAAGCCAATCCACCAGCTTCTTGTTCAGTACATCACTGAATTCCCAGCTGAGGTAAACAATGCAGCTCATCAGCATATGAGGAAAACATATTTATATATTCTACAACTTTATTACAACTTTTCCCTCTTAAACGTAATGGAATACAAAGGATAAGTAAGGAAATTTGTGTGAAAGCACTCCCTCAAGCCCTATTGCATATTGACTAGCTAATGAACACTCAGACAAGGAAGATAGGGTCTGTGCAGAACTGAAATTGTTCTCTCTTGGAATCACAGAAAGGACAACATTTCTTCAACAAAATCTACCCTCTGTGTGCACAAATCCTATGTATAAGAAAATATAACTGAGCTACAAACCTCAAAATAGGTTGAAAAGATATATAGAAATGAATAGCAAAATTCCAACAACTAGAACATTGCACACAATTCATTTCAATGGGCAGCGTAGAATTAAATCAATTTCAGCAGTTTCAAAACACAATGATCAAATTGAATCCATAGGATTAATCAAGCTTGTCTTTACACTGATAAACAAACACTAATAACCTAGATATTTCATAACTGTAGAATCCCGCACAACTAAAGCATGTAGTTGGCAGACAAATGTTATTCGATAGGAGGCTGTTGACATTTACAAGCTCAACACTCTGAAAAGCTCATCATAACGTACCTCATCATCATTAATGTATGGTTCATACCAATTCCATAAAGTCTTCGGATCACCAGCATATCTTAAATACAGGAATCCAATCTGCTAGAAGAATGAGGGAAATTAGAAAGATACGCACGCAGTTCCTTTGACAAAAAGAAAGAAAGAAAAAGGGAAAAATTACTGCTCGAATATAAGGAGAGTCGGTGTGCTTTAAAAGGCCGTGCATTTGCTTGACAGTGAGCTTCATGGTGAAGAACTTGTAGAGAAGACAGAAAGCAGTAGAAGGACCGCGACAATTTCCAGTCATCCAAGGCTCAACGTGGTCGACCTGGTTGTAGATTTCGTCAATCACCTCATGGTACGTCTTCAACCGGTAAAGCTCCTTAAAGTAGTCCGAAGACAGAATATTCATACACAGCACCTTCTCCAATAGCGAATCTATCGCTTTCCCACTCGTCTGTATCTCCATCGGAGATTTTTAATTTACCCAACAAATCTTATCTCCAATTCAGTTCCTAAAACAACAAAGAGAAATCAGAGAAAGAACGTATAACAGAATATCGTAGAAGTCCAAATACAAAAGTATCAAAAGAAGGGATCTGAACTGAATTTGCTCCACCCAGCCGAGCCGATGTTCTTCAATTTTAGGAAAACCTAGGGATTCCTTGAAGCGATTTGGAATACGAGGCAATAACTTCTTCGCTTTGAACCCTTTTGAACATTGCTATGGGTCGTGTTGTGGGTAGCGTCAGGTAAAAAGAAAAGGCCCATCGAGAGAGGACACTGTTTGTTTGTCGTTAAAAAGGACGGGCCCAATTGTTAAAAGGAACCAAACCGTAACGCAAGGAAAACAGCTATTAGTAAACAGAATTAAAAAAAATTTGAAATACTATTTAATAATACATAAATATTATTATAGGAATAGGGCTGGGATAAGAGTACGTACTATCAGACCTCTCCAGACTCTATTTTATTGTGGAACTTCGGACTAAGTGTGATGACAAATATTAATATTCATCTAATAAAGTACTTCTACTTATAAATTTTAGAAACACCAGAAACAAAGTTCTTTAATTCCCCTAAACTTTGAGGTTTAACACATTTGATCTTTTTTTTATGCTTCTATTTCATTAAACAAGCCCCTAAATTTTTACTTTTTCTACTTTAAGGTCCTTTATCTCGTATGAATAGCACATGGTCTAGCCTCATACACACGTTTATTTATTAAAAATAATTATATGACTATAAATGTAATTTTGAACTTTATATTTATCATACAAATATTTTATTTGGGAAAACTCACATTATCTTCGTATCGAGGAAAACATACTCTCTATATTTAGGAGTTCAAAATAGGTAAGAATAAGTTATTGTTTATTATGATTAAGCAATTTTTCATGTTATGCTATATGAAATAGGAATTATGAAATTGAGGTTTATGATACTTTTCAATGGTAAAATGTTAAATGGAGTTTTTGACTCCTATTTGATGATTAAAGGATATCTTGTATTGGAATATATTAGTTGTGTGTATCACAATTTGAGATTTGGTAGTGTTATTTAGGAGACTTTACTCACTATTGTCATTATGGTACTAATATGGGTCTTACTTATTATTGGTATCATAATCTTGATTATGGCATTTTCTTATCATTGGCAATTAACGATATGTTGTTAATCTAATTTGTTTATCAATTTAAGTTATTTAAAATAGGATGGCAATTAAGGATTCATTAATATTAATAGGAATAGGTCAAAATAAATGGCAAATGAGTGATGAACACGTATTTTGTTGATGTGGAATTGTGAGTTTATTGATGACCTAGTAGACAATTGAAAATACTTATAAAAAGTATTTATGTTTATTCATGGTGTGAGGTAAATTATAGATTTACATTTGTTATAATAGGTTTGTATTATTATTGAAATGAATATATAATTTATTCCTTAAGTTGAGAATAAGAAGCTTAAGAAGAGAGAAAAGACACTAAGTTATGAAATTGGTTTATTAGAGTGAAATTCGAATACAATATGTCAAGAACAATGTAATGTGGAAGAGCACATTACCAAAGTGAAAGGAGATCTATAATATTTGAAGGAGATGTTGAAACTTACTATTAATGAAGGAAAATTTTATTTAAAAATTTAGCAATTTACTACAAGATGATATGTATGATTTTATTGTTTGTTGTATTGGCTACAGAGAAACTTTATGAAAAGTTTATATTATGGAAGTGAGCCTCCAAAATATGGCCTTAGTTTTCAAGCTTTTAGAAAGGCATGTAATCAATGCTATATTATGCTGTATGTGAATAATGTCTATAATTGTTTATGAATATTATCATTTTTTGTTTATCAATTTGTTAAAGGTATGAATCCACCCTTAAGGTCTTAACAAAAATTCATATAAGCCCTTAAGATTTTGATGAGTTACCATTACCATTAATATATATTCATGTAACTACCCCAATAGGCATAATTTATTAGTTAATATATAATAAGGATAAAGGCTTATCCATATAAAAAAAAAGACAAAATTTTAGCTCTAAAAGTTTACATCAACATTTAAGTTAGACCATAATATTTGACAATGTTTAAAAAAGACCCTAACATTTGTCAAACTATACTACTTAAACCTTCATATTAATGGAACCTTAAATTTATATCAAGGTTCTATCAAGATACGATGATTTGATATGTTTCTTTAAGTTTGGGGGCCTACGTACCACATTAGCAACTTACTTTGTACTTACTAAAAAATTAAACCCCACAGTTTAGGGATTTAGGGATTCAAACCCCAAATCCACAAACCCCTTAATGTTTTTAAACCTTTTATAGTAAACATCATTATTGCAAAATTTATATCATGGGTCAATATCTTCATGTTATTGTGGGTCATATCTTTAGGCTGAAACAAAAGGGAATTATTAAGAAGAAGTGGAGCTTTGTTGTTACATCGTAGGTAATCTAACCACCAGATAGTTTTCTCGTCTTGACGCCCTCAAGTTCTTAAGTTCCACTTTTTGAGCCTTTTAGTAATCTTACACTATCTTGTTTATTATTGTACAAGTTGTAATTATGTCAAAATTATATAATGATGGTGCCTTTTATAGAATTACATTAATTATATTGCTACTTGATGTTTGTTCTTTTCATGTTTTTAGGTCTATTTTAAATTTCTTATAAGTAAAGATTTTCTCGTAAATAGATGTCAAGATTGAGTATTAACTTATAAACTTCGAGACATTGGGTGTTTATTTAAATTTTCATAAAAATCTTAAATGTTGATTGATATGTTTTTCCTTATCAATTTAATGTTCATGGTTAACTAATTTGATGCATATATACAACATGCCTATTTCTTGACACATCCCCCTACGTGAACTTCTATTAAAAATCTTAATTGTGAACTCCAAATTGAAATTGTGTAGTGTCTTATAACAAAAATTAAATTTTTTTGTGTACGTAACAAAAAAAATAGTCGTTTTGGAGTTTGTAGCTAGGATTTTAACAAAAGTTGACAATAGGGGGTCCAATGAATTTAACTGTAAAATATTTTATGTCCAAAACATATATGTCTCATATCTCCGTATTACAATAACATATGTGACCAAATACATATAAAAAGAGAAGCAATACCATTAAATGCCAAAATGAAAAGGAAAAATGCCCTTAAATTAGTAGTCAAAATGGTGAAGATCAATGTCATACTGCAAATTCTCCTTTTATTATATTTACTTGTGAAGTTGACTATTACTTAATTAGATATAGATTTGATTTCATAAGTCAATATCTAATTGAGTGTCCTTTATATATGTAAATCACAAGCACAAGTCAAATTATATAAAGCCTCTAAAGCTAAAAACATGTGACTAAATGATTAACTGACATTAAAGTACATATTATGTACATGATATTCCATAGAACAAGTTGTTTCATTATAATGTGCTTTATAATATACAGGCTTTGAAACCCGTCTTCTTTTTTCTCTTCCCTTCCCCTACCTGTAGCGTCTCAAATTAGGGGTTAGAATTTAAAGGAAATTAGTGTGAATTATGCTTGTTAATTGCATATCAAATATTTGTTTAATTGTGCATAAGTATTTTGGCATGCATTCATGGCATTTTCCGGGTAAATTGG
>JAOQMQ010000007.1:2748676-2780122 GCA_027563845.1 Erythroxylum subrotundum | reverse complement strand
TGTGTTATGATGATGATAAATGAGTGCTGGAAAATTGATCATTGTATGGCAAATTCTATTTTGGTTTTGATGTATGAAAGATAACGATTTGTGAGTTGCCTAATGAATGATTTTTGAATTAAATTTGGACATGAATTTGATAAGGGATTAAAGCATGAATAAGGTAGAATTGAAGTGAAATTGATGGACTTTGGTGAAAGTGTGTTGGATGGAGTATGAAGGAGTTAAATTTGGAAACAAGATGAAGGTCATAAGTGAGTGAACCGAACGATCGTGGGATTTATATGGCACCTTCCCATAGTCGTGGGAAATGCTATGGAAGGAAAAAAGGTTGATTTTGTACATTTGTTGGACTATATAAGGTTAATGCATTTTTTAATGGTGTAATTGGACTTGATTAAGGTGTAAAATGAACATAGTTTGATGTGGAATTAGTTAATTAAAGGTTGAATAAGGTTTGGATTATTAATTGAAGTAATAACTTAAGGAAGGTGTTATTTGATAACAAAGTATCTAATTTTGGAACTTATAAGTTGTTAAAGGAATGAAGTTTACTCATGAATGCTAATGTGATTTAAAGAACAAGAGTAATGAGTTAGTTGTGAATGTTTGTGAATTGGGAACTTGTGTGAATACATGTAATGTGTAATCACTTAATGTATTTATTGGTGTATTATTGCAAATGTTTATGATTATAAGGCATGTTAAGTTTGATCAAATGTGAATGAATATGTTAAATTTGAGCAAAATGGAAAGAAGTCATATGTTATGCACTACATCACTTACATGTGATTTTGAAATCTAAAATGTTTTGTTTTTAAAACTGCCAAGTCCTAGTCGTGGGTAAATAGGCATGCTTAGAAGGGTTTGCAGCTGCTTTTGTAACTAGACACTAAGGTGTCTTCTATATCTAGACGCTTTGGTGTCTTCTATACTTGACACTCTAGTGTCTTCTGATCTTAGACACTTTAGTGTCTTCTGTTTCAGAGATTTAAGTCTCTTCTGTTTCTGAGATACCAATCATAGTATCTTCTGTTCTAGTCCTGTTACTCACTTCTGTAAAAAGGACTAGCAGGCTAATTTGTTTCGTGTTTTGATATATGTTCAGTTCTGATACAAGTTATATTCTAACTTGATGCAAGTTTAGCCCTATTTTGATACAGATATATCTTGTCCTGAGACTTTTATGTTCTATTATAAAGTAATGATGTTCTATTCTGATACTTATATGTTTTGTTATGATGCAAGAATGTTTTATACTGATGAATTACATTTAGTTCTGAGACAAATAATGTTTGGATTGCTCTTTAATATGAACAATTAAAGATTTCTTATGATATGACCTGATTCAGTACATGTGAATGTTAGGCGACCGTTAGAAACAATCGTCATTATGTATCCTGTTTAGTTATTTCCCACTAAGCTATATGCTTAGCATGGTGGTTTTGCCTTCGTGTAGGTTCTGATAAGAAGACTTAAGGCTGGGACAACCGCAATGACCAATGAAGGACTTGATATGATTTTGGACAATGTTATGTTTAGGTTTTAAGTTGTATTTCAATGTGTTGAGACATATTGTATTTTGTATAAATGGTTTGTAATAACTATAATACATGATGGATTTGTATGTAAGGCATGTATATGATGAGTACAATGTGTACATGATGTTCTGTATATAACTCAGCAAAGTATGAATGTGAAGTATGTTATCTTATTTTCAATGAATTTCTGAAATATCTTGGTATGTTTTAGGATTATTTTGTGTGGCATCTGTATATCCTTTAAGGGGGTATGTAGATGTTACAATCATTTGAGCCATGATATTGATATTGCATTGTTCCTCCCTAGATAATCACCTATTCCTCTCATCCTAAACAATGTAAACTAGTGCCCCAATTATAACCCTAAATAACTTTTGGTCTCTTTTAGAGTTGAAATGTGACTTAGCATAATAGTGGATGGTATCAGACCAATTATAATAGTTGTAATGCAGGCCAAAGAGATCCAACACCAAATTCTACAAATGTGAAGAGAGGTTGCAATGAAAAAAGAGATGATCTAGGTCCTTATAGTACAGTTTGCATAACTCACATTTCCTATCGGCTATGTGAAATTTTGAAGAGTCCTTAGAACCTAATTTCTTTTTTAATTACAGGCTAATGAATGAATATGTTTGAAGGAATGAGGTTCAAATCCCATACTGGACTGGTTAATATGTGTTTAACTTGAATGTTAAGTAGTACCTTCTTATTGAAGGAGGTTGTAAATAACATCATATTATATATAAGTCATTGAATTATGTTTGATTTAGATGTGTTAGGATAGTAGTTATGCAAGCTCTCTATGAATTCCTTAGTCCCTTAGTTATATGTGCTGGCCATAAATAAGTATTGTCATTGATTACAGGCTAAACCTTAGTATTTAGTAAGAAGATAATTCTCAGATAGTGGATTTCCCTTAACTTATGAATTGGACTTGTATTAAGCCAATGATCAAACCACGATGGTGTTCACATCCATCTCCTATTTTGTGTTTGATGAAGACCTAAACCTCTTCCTTGCAAAGTAGGATCTGCTTCAAATACTAGGTGGAATTGGGAGCTATCGTGGCCTCTCATATGCTAGTTCCTTCTAAGAAGTACTGTTGTACCTACTTCACCTGAGTTTCCTCATTTGTACAAAGTTTGCAAAGCCTCTCTATAAGAAGAGTTTTAATCATAAGTTTGGTTGAGGGAATACCTAGTCCACCATATTCTTTAGGTATGCATAGCTTAGCCTATCTCACTTTGAGAATTTTCAATTTATCTTTAGTTCCACTCTAAAGAAAGTTCCTTAGCACCTGTTGATAGTCTAGACAATTTCTTTTATGAGAATTAGGTGAGATATCCAATATATATGGAACCTACTCAGTTTGTGGTCCTCTATCTATTCCTTTTAATTTAGCTTTACCTCTCCCTCTTCTTATTTCTTATTAAACCTAACTTAGACTACAACTTTCAACTACTTATCGGTTTTGAGTGATTTTTCTCCTACTTATTATCTTTATTAGCTTTGCCAATTTTCTTTGTTGCCTCTATCTCATCCTTGTTAGTTATTATTGACTAAATACATGGTGAAAAAAACATTATAGTTAAATAGATATGTTATGAAAGTTAAATGTTGTACCTTTTATTTACACCCTCTTGAAATATGTACTTGAAGGCTACATTTAGCACGTCTCATAATCATGTTATTCCTATACATATTCCCCATCTTTAGTTCTTCAAAATTTCCTTATTATTGTTCTTTTTAAGGTGATCAAACATACTCCTTATTGAGATGTTTTGAAACTTCATAGGAAGGTTGTAACCTATAACTGTTTAAGGATTAAATGACACATTTGTATGCATACAAAATTTGTTTCTTACTATAGCACTTATTAATGTAAACATTCAGATTCAATTGGTTATGATAAATGATAGCAACTAGGAGTGGTAGAAGAGTCAAATTATTCTCCAGCTTCTTGCCATACCATTTAAGTATAAGTTTTTATTTGTGTTTTATTGTATTTACATTTTCTTGTTTGTAGAATTAACAAAAATATTAATTAAAAATTGAATCTTTGATTGTTAGTTCATGTTCTTATTAATTTTCATTATTTGTATTTAAATTGCCTTACTTTTATATCTTAATCTTTTATTTAAAATTTGCATCGAATTAGTTTTGAATTTATAAAAAAAGCTTAATTGTCAAGGCATCTTTTGTTTTAATTTTTAGTTACCTTAGATTAAATTGAAAATAGAATTGAAATTTAGGTTTAAAATATAAATTAAGAAAATTTTGGATTAAAAAGATAATAATAAGGTGCATAAGGACTAATTTGTAAATGAGGGAGGACTGAACTGCAAAAATAGAAAATAAAGTGACTAATTTGATAAATAAAAAATCATATTTTGGAAAGGAAGGAGTAAAAAGACAATGTAACAAAATGCATAAACATGAAACCTAAAGTGAAGGATAGATGTAAGGATGAGAAACAATGAGTGATCAAGGAAAATATAGAAAAGGACTCTCTTGCAAAATACACAAGTAGGAAATTCCACTAATCTAATGACCTAAAACACAAGTATTTATGTTTTTCTCTAGAGATGATTTATAATTCTAGAGATGATTTATAATTCTTAGACAACCCCCATATTTCGTGCTCTTATTGGTTGCAATTATACTTGCACAAATTATTACTTCTGGCTTAATCTCCAAACATAAGGCTTTAATCTTTTTGTTTATTCAAAATCAACTTAAATCCCCTAAAAGTATCTAATTTTTACTATCCAACATGCTTTATCTCAACCATCAATCATTAATTACTGACTTTAGGTGATCTAAAGTAAATATAAATCTTAGTAATCCATAGAGTTTGAATGAATATTTTAGATGATATGGATTTGTGTTTCTTCCCAAACATAAAGAGAAAATGATATGTGCCCTCACCATTTAACCAATCCAATGATGCCATATGTACCCCTAAAAGTCTCAGAAATTGTTTTTCAATCACAAGAGTGAAGTGACACCATATTAATGTCATTTCATAAAAATGACATATTTTGATCTTACACCAGCTTCAGTCTAAGTCATTGATGTCTCTAAAAACCATCTTAGCCCTTCAATTCATCACATATAAGTCTCTTTCTTTCCTAAACAAGAAAGAAAAAGCATTATAGCTCTCTTACCATATCTTTGAAGTCAAGACATTTTAGCTTCTTTTAACCTTAAAAGAATCTATCCTTTAATAAATTTATAGAAAGCTTCCTTTGCCACTTATTTTCTAGATTATAGTTGAATACTCACTTAAATTTGGAATTCTAAAATCCAGACAAAAAATTTCTCTTTAAACCTTTTGTCTCTTTATTATTTCTAAACCAAAAGAGCCTTCATCCCTTTCCCATGATCTAAACATTTTTCTTCCTTTTATCTTAAGTGCGTTCATTAGCATTTGGCTGAGGGAAACACGTCAAATACGTAAGGAAAAAGCTTAGTGTAGAATGAGTTTTTTTTCCTTTTTCATTGTTATATTTCTTTTTCTTTATGATTTTTAATGATTTTTTGTGCTTTTGTTTCATTTCTTAAGAATACTCGCAAGGTTTTAGAGTAGAGCTGTTAGGCATCTGTAAAGACTTGGATAAACCATTTATTCTTAGATCATTAATTTTATAGGTCTCGTTTTACCTTTGTTTATCATGTATATGTAGCTATCTTAATTATCATTTTGTATGAGTTTCCAAAAAAAATTTTAATGTTCATGCTTCCCAAAAATTCTTTTGAATTTTTTTTATATATTATTGTGTATTTTAGATTTACTGTTTTGCTATGAATATATTCAAATTTTTGTATAATCATTTTTTAGCACTTGGTTATATCTTTGTTTATGTAGATATTATTTCATTTCCAAATTTTTTTATGTTCCCCTATTATAACTTCCATTTATCTATTTTACTCTTTTATTCCTATATATTGAAACATATTTTTAGGATTTTATAAGTTAAGATCTAGATGAAGATTACATAAGTTTAGACATTAGAAACATGAATGACTTAAGATTCATGAATTTTGGTTTTCCATAAATGTCTATTTTCATTTAAAAAAAATCTATATAATACATTTGTGATGTGTTAATTGATTGTTTGTTGTTTATGTTTAGTTAGACACTAATTATGTCAAATATAGACATTTGGGTTATATGTATTATATTTGTTGCATTATTTTATAATATTAAAGGCCTGTGACTTTATAATTATTGCTTTTAATAAGAGGATCGATTAAGTACTTTGTCATTTCTTGTTTGCATTTTAAGTTTTTGGAGGAAGAAGTCCAATAAATCAAGCTCAAAGCATAGGAGAAAGTTTATTTTAGGTATAGGCCCATTTATATGGGAATAAAAGCATATAAATATATGTATATATTAAATTATATTAATTATTAATTACATTTAAGGCTTAGATTAATTTAATTCACATTTTTTCTATATGCATTAATAACCTAAAAACCTATTTTGGCTTTACTTTGAATAAGTCCAAGGCCAAATAGAGATCTTCAAATAATTTATGCTTTAGATTTTATAAGTAAACCTAATATGAAGGCCCAAGAATTAAAAGCAATCTAAAAATTGTTTTCTTCTCTTTATTATTTACACGTTTACTTTTATGTATAATTTGTAATTATGTGGCCACTGAGGATATAGTAGAGAGTGAGTGCTCAATTTCTGCAACAAATTTAATGAATAGATAGGTAAAATAAAAATTAAACAAATCCTAGTATAAAGTAAAAATTCAATTTTACAAGAGAACTCTTTTTATTTCAGTCATAAACTCAAAGGCTCATTTTAATTGAATTAGAATTTTATTTAGAAGCCCAAAATTCAAATTAATTAAAAATTAAAAAGGTTAGTAGAAAGTTTAGATACTTGTTTTTCCCAAAAAAAAAAAAACTAGTTAGGCTTTATTGTTCAAACTTAAGAAGAACGAGAAGAACGATTTTCGGTGTCTTCTATTAGAATGATACAGGTATTTATATAGGAATACATAAGCTAAACTAGGAAAGTAATCCCTATGATTATCCTAAAATCCCTCTGAATATGTTATTTACATTAGCTATAAAATCCCTATGATTATGTTAACAATTTGTAATAGCTATAACAACTTCTATATTCTGTAATACGCCCCTCAAGCTGGAGCATATATATTGATCATGCTTAGCTTGTTACAAATATAATTAACCCAATTCCCTAGTAATGTTTTGGTGAACACATCAGTTAACTAGCTCCCTGTTTTGACATGTTGAGTTGGGATTGATCAATCTTCTAGCTTTTCCTGAGTAAAATGACAATCGACTTCTATATGCTTGGTTCTCTTATAAAACACATGATTGTTTGCAATATAGATAGCTGCTTCGTTGTCACACCATAAGTTCTTTGGTTTAGACTGAACAAAACCAATCTCACCAAGTAAATGACGTAGCCATATAAGTTTATAGGCAGTATACGCCATAGCCCTATATTCAGATTCTACACTTGATCAAGATACAACACTCTATTTCTCACTCTTCCAAGAAACAAGATTGCCTATAATAAAAACACAGTAACTTATGGTAGAGTGTCTGTCTGAAAGATCTCCTATATAGTCAGCTTCTGTGAAACCTTCTATAGTGCAGTGAACATGATTTTGATATAAGATGTCATATCTTAGTGCACCTTTTAGATACCTCAAAATATGAATAACAACATCCCCATGTGAGGTTCTAGTAGATGACATGAACTAACTTACAACACTTACTAGAAAGGCAACATCAGGACGAGTGATAGTATAATAGTTGAATTTTCCCACAATCTTCCTATACTGTTCAAAATTCTTAAGCAAGTCTCCATCTTCATCTTTTAACTTCACATTTGGTATCATATGATCATCACATGTCTTTGCCTCAATAAAACCAGCATCGTTTAATAAATCCAGGAAATATTTTCTCTGGGATAGACAGATCCCTTTATGACTACGAAAAACCTCAATTCCTAATAAATTTTTCAATGGTCCTAAATCCTTTGTCTGAAAACGAGTCCTAAGGAATGCTTTCAACCTTGTGATCCCAGCTTCATCACTTCTAGTGATCACTATATCATCCACATATACAACCAGTAAAATGCACCTAGAACTAGATGATGCAAAGAACACTGAGTTATCGTATGCACTTCTTCGTAAGCCAAACTCAATCATTATAGTACTGAATCTTCCAAACCAGGCATGAGGAGATTGCTTCAAGTCATACATGCATGAGGAGATTGCTTCAAGTCATACAGAGATTTTCTTAATTTGCACACTTTCCCTGACTCCCCCTGAGTAACAAATCCAGGAGGTTGCTCCATGTAAACCTCTTCAAATAAATCCCCATATAAGAATGCATTCTTCACATTAAGTTGGTGAAGTGCCCAACTATAAGTGTTAGCTAAGGAGATAAATAGTTGGACAGAAGAAAGTTTTGCAACTAGAGAAAAAGTCTCAAAATAATGCACCCCATATGTCTGAGCATATCCTTTAGCAACCAACTGAACTTTCAATCAACCAACAGAACCATCAGGATTCATTTTAACAGTGAACACCCACTTACAACCAATTGCCCATTTCTGTGAAGGAAGGAGCACAAGATCCCAAGTATGATTCTACTCTAAGACCATCATATTTTCTTTCATTTTAGCTTGCCAACCATCATAAGCTAGTGCTTCAGCAAGGGACGTTGGGATAGCAATAAAGTCTAAGGAAGCTACAAAAGACTTGGTGGAGGGAGATATAGCATGGTATGATACAAAAGAAGAAGTAGGGTAAGAACATGTGCATTTACCTTTACAAAGAGTAATAGGAAGGTAAAGGCTAGCATTAGGTAGTGGTGAGGAATCTGGAGACCAAGCAAAATGGGTCGGGTCCATGTCCTGACTGATGGGAGGTGCCTCAATAGAATGTTGCACACATCAAGAATAAACCTGACAAATAACAGGTCTAGAGGAATGAAAATACTTGTTCTCTAATAGTGTAAAAAAGAAAATCGTCCCCTGAATCGCTAAAGTGCAAAAAAGAGGGCACAAGAGAACCAAAGAAAGGTGTATTCTTGAAAATGGTAACATTAGCAAAGACCAAGTAACGAACCAAAGAAGGAGAGTAGCAAGGATATCCTTTTTGTGCACGAGAAGATCCCAGAAAGACACACTTAAGAGTTTTAGGATCCAGTTTCAAGACCTGAGGTCGCATGTCTTGAACAAAGCAAGTACACCTAAAAATTTGAGTAGCAAGAGGGAATAATGTAAATGAGGGAAAGATAAGGGAATATGGAATTTCATTGTCAAGAACAAAAGAAGGCATTCGGTTGATTAGGAAACAAACAGTGGAGACAACATCAGCCTAGAAACTTTTGGGACTTACATATGGAACATTAGTGCCCAGGCAACTTCTAATAAGTGATGGTGATGGTTCTTTCACTCTGCTACACCATTTTTTTAAAGGGTAACAATACATGGTGACTAATGAATAATATCATGATGAGAGAGATAAGATTGAATTGCATGGGAAACATATTCTTTAGCATTATCACTTCTCAAAATGCAAATGGATTTGTTGAATTGAGTCTTAATTTCAGCTTGAAAGGCATAAAATATAGTAAACAAGTCTGATCAAGATTTTATAGGATAAAGCTAAGTAACCCGAGAATAATCATCAATAAATGTTGCAAAATAACGAAAATCTGATTTGGATGGAATATGATAAAGACCTCGTATATTAGTATGCACCAAGTAAAAAGAAGACTCAACTCTTTTATTTAGTCTAGGAGAATAAGATACTCTATGATGTTTAGCAAATTGACAAGCTTCACACTCTAAGGTAGATTCTCGTTTAAGATTAGGACATAACTTTTGTAAAACTATGAGAGATGGATAACCAAAACAACAATGAAGTTGCAAAAGGGAAAATGAGCTTGTGCAAGCAATCGATCAAGTTACTGGTTCAAAAGTCGAATCAAAAGCATACAAGCCATTTGCCAGACGCACTTTACCAATAATTTGCTTCATCCCAAGATCCTGAAAAGGACAATAATCAAGATAAAAAACAACATAACAGTTAAGAATTTTAGTGAGTCGGCTGATAGATAATAGATTAAAAGAGAATCATGATAAACATATAAACATATGATAATGAGAAAGATTTTGTTGGGTTTGTTGTCCCATACCAACTTACAGAAATGTTAGATCCATTGACTAAAGTAACACAACGTAAATTAGTAGTAGACTTGAAAGAAGAGAGGATACCTGTGTTGTTGGTCATATGATCAGTATCACCTGAGTCAATAACCCAATTACAAGATGAGGTGGAGAGACAAGTAGTAGGGTTACTTATATTAGCCAAAGCTGATGTCGCAGAGGATGGTTGCTGTGAATCATAAGTGGCCAAAATTTGTTGATAGGCATTTGTTAAATGAGCATACTCATCTGCAAAAATTGTGATAGAAGGTGAGGATGATTGAGGAAGTGGTAGGATGCCATCCTGAGTAGCCATATTTGCAAATTTTTTGTTATTATTCTGACCCAAGTATTTGGGAGGCTTACCATGCAATTTTTAACAATTCTTCTTGATATGCCCCTCGACTCCACAGTAATTACAGTTACGAGGGTGCTAATGTTCCTAGTAACAGAACTACCACTATTTCTGCCTTTGCCACCGCGATCAATAGTTAAAACGTTACTCATCAATGCCATTGAGACATTGGACACCATATCAGAAGTCATGTCGCTATCTTTACCAGCTCGAAGCAAATGGGCATATACTTCTGTAAAGGAAGGAAGTGTCTCACTAATTAACAATTATGTGCGTGCCACATCATATTCGGATCCTAACCCTGCTAAGAAACACTGTACCATAATCTACTCCTCTTGTTCTTGCATTTGCTTTATGTCAGTAACAATAAGAAACATAACACACTTTTCTTTAAAGGCTTGTTTCACTTCAATATAATACTGAAATAGGGAGTAACCTTTTTGCTCCACTCGATAAATATTTAACAATAAGTCATAAACATGAGACAGATCTTGTTTGCAAGCATACAAAAATTTTAGATATTTATATAGTTCTTTTACACTATCACAATGATTCACAACATCATCAACAAGAGGGTCTATAGTGTTCTAGATTTGACTAAAAAATGTATAATCCTCTATTAATCATTTCTTTTGAGCAGTATCATTAACCTTAAGAGCCGGGTTACTAGTTAAATGATCCCCCAGATCTATACTAGTCACAAATCTACGAATAATCATTTTCCATTGTGCATAATTTTTCCTTCCAGTCAATTTTTTATCAGTAATTTTGGATGAACCCAACGTAATTTCAGTAATAGTCTTCTTATCACTACCTTCAGCCATTTAAATCAGTCTTAAATGATAATATCAACCAAATGAAGAAGGAAAAGAAGAAGCCAACCTTAATGCAGAAAAGTGAAATAAATTCAGAGATACTCACACCAGGGAAGAGGGCGGTGAAGTACTATAAACACTTACCACCACAAATCAGCATTACTTGGAAGAATTGGCCAGATATTTAGATAGAGATGGAGGAGATGAAGCTGAAGGAAGAAATCAGTTCAGCAAACAAAGGCCCAAGCGTTGGCGTGTGGAACAAACATCTGGGAATATGGCAAAGCATGGAAATTTGATGACCGGATTTGAAAGGGTGGTCGATTGGCACCCGTAGAGCCTTATGAAGGAGAAGCTGAGAAAAAAATTCCCAATATATTTCACTCACAAACAACATTGCCTCACTGGACAAAAACTAAAGAAAAAAACTTTAAGAGAGAGACCTAAAAACTCGACTAGGCTCTAATACCATGAGAAGAATGATTTTTGGTGTCTCCTATTAGAATGATACAGATATGTATACAAGAATACATAGGTTAAACTAGGAAAGTAATCCCTATGATTATGTTAAAATCCTATGAATATATTATTTACATTAGCTGTATAATCCCTATGATTTTGTTAGCAATTTGTAACAGCTATAACAACTGCTATATTCTGTAACAAAACTTATTAGGCTTACATAGTTTATATTTTTTTCTTTTAAATAATTTGACATTCAAATTCAGCAAAACCTATTAAGTTTAGCTTTGCCACATCTAAATCATTCTAGTATTTTAACCCTTTTCTGCAACCAATACACATTTTTATTTAGGGTAAAATTTGTTGGACCCCTCTTGGTTTAGTATATTGTCAATGTACTCCTTAAATTTTAAAAACTATTAATAACTTCTTTTAGTTTTAGTTTTATAACTCATATCCTCCTGCCGTTAACTCTAGTTAAAACTCTAATTGTGAACTTCAAAATGACATCATGTTGTGCTATGTATAGTGGCACGTATAGTGTTAGGTGTTAAAAATGACATCGTTTTAAAGTCTTAGTTTTTAACATAAGTTAATGGTAGGGGAACCTATGTTATAAAACTAAAACGGTAGGGACACGTGTTATAAAACTCAAACTATAGGGGTTGTTGACATTTTTTAAAAGCTAGGAAGGGGTATACTGATAATATACCAAACCATAGTAGTCAACCAAATTTAACCCTTTTATTTAAGATGCATGTTTATTTAAGTCTATTATTTTATAATCCTTTCTAGATTTCTAAACTAAATCACAGGTATGATCACAAACTCTTATGCATTAAATTGTGTATTATTTTCAATTCTTAAACATACTGTAAAATTTATAAATCTTATTACAAAACCTTTTCAAATCTAGGTAATTGCTTATACAAGTAAAAGAGGGTTTTTATCCTCTTTCTTATTTTATAGTTGACCACTAAAATTATATTTCTAGTTTGGATTTTTTCCTCTCCTTAGGTTTTTCTATCTTCCTTTAAATGAGAAAGGTGACTACTCTACTGAATTAAAATCAAAATTTGGTCATCGTATTATTAAGGACATACTCTGCATGTCAGCAACAATTATGGAGACTATAAAAGGGAATAGAGACCATTAACCTAGGACGTAAGCTTTGCATTTTTTTAAGAGTATTTTTTTCTTTTTCAAAATTTCATGACATGTTTGGTGTAAGACTATAATTGCATGCCTAATATTTTCTGCAATTTACAACTTTCATTATTTTTTATTTCTTTTTTATTTTGTAGTGTATGTAAGGTAGTTCAGGAAAAAATGGTAAGTCTTAGGAAGGCTTGTATGATTCTTTTTCAGACACAAATAAGCATAGTATATATACATGTGTGTGTGTGTGTGTGTGTGTGTGTGTGTGTGTGTGTGTGTGTGTGTGTGTGTGTTTCTGTGTGTGTGTGTGTGTGTGTATTCTTTATACCCTGGTTATGTTAAAAATCCATACATAATTATCCTGCAAGATTGGAAAAACACCATACATAAAGTTTGTCCAATGAATATGGTCTAATTTTTAGGAGTCATTCTTTCCTCCCCTTTAAGATAAAAACATAGACAAGATGCGGAGAATAATGCAGTCCATACTAGTTGTTTTAGACTTATCCCTTCTTTAGGATTTTACCTAATTTATAATAATAAAACATTACCCCCCTTAGGCCCTGTTTGGTTGTTGGCTGATCAACCAAAAAATAGCTGATTGACCTAAATCAGTTGTTGACCTTATGAAAAAGCTATTAAAATTGTTTGGTTATAAGCTGGTTCGGTTGGCTGATTCAACCCAACAAGGTGATTTTTTAGAAGCTCCTCCACAGGAGCGTTTTAACATAATCAACTAATAGTTTTTATTTTAATGTCGATTTTGCCCTCTTTAACAAGCTTTACGATTTCTTGCCTCTCCCTTATCTTACCAAAGGTTGTCCTTGCAGTGATGTTAAGTGTTAAGTCATTTGCCATCTTAATCAGGTTAATCATCGATGACAACTCTGCTTTGGAAGAAATAGTTTTGACTCTTCTTCCCTCACTGATCTGAACAACTGAACACGTCTTCCGCTGAGTAACTCCAGAATATAAAGCTTCTTCATTTGTCTCTAGTACTCTCCATATGGGGCAAAAGCTACATTTTTATAACCGTAAGATAAGATACTCGTACAAAATACACGAGGCCTTGTAGCAAAGATTGAGTCAAGATTCTTCATCACTTCTTTTGCAAGTTCAGTGGAAGAAATAACAATGGTGGAAACCGTGTGTGCACGGGGGTGACTTAATTAGTCACCGCCGTGACTAGCTAGTAACATCTTAATTCTTAGAAGAGTTGTACCATCGTGCACAAGCACGATCGTGACAGGGAGGAGATATCCGGAAATTCACAATCGTGCACAAGCACAATCATGATAGTGAGCAACCAACTGGAAATGCATGATCGTTCACAAGCACAATCATGACAGTGAGAGTGCAGAGATTTTTGACAATTTTGAACATCCTTCACTCTTTTGACCATAACTTCTTCTCCGGAGCTCCGATTGACTTGAAATTTGAACCACAAACTCCTCACACATTGTCTTTTCTCTCCACCAAATTTCATGGCCATTTGAATTCATTAGGAAAGGATTGATAATGATTAATTGATGAGTTTAGGATGAAAATGATAAAGTGAGCTGGAATTTCTTAAATGGAGTGGTTTCACTGAACAGGCGTTTATATTTTAGCCATAACTTGATCTGTACATATCCAAATGGGATGATTTAAGTTTAGATTAAACTAGAGATATATGACTACAAATTAAACTAGAGACATTTGGGTTTTTAAATATCGTGACATTTACGCATTAAATTATGATGCCATGATTAAGTTAGTGTCGTGATTGCTTTAGCATGCCACTCTTATGGAGTACGTATTAAAAAATTATTAGGATATCGGGTATGTATCCTGCGAGAGTGGGGTGCTACAGTTCAGGAATAGGTTTTTTTACAACCAAACACAGAATTCCTAATAATTAAGGATAGATGGGTAATAGAATACCTGAACCAAACATACCATTAGAGTTATAAACTTAATTTTTGTAGAATTAAATATCTAAAATCTAAATTCTTATAAGAATATTCATTGAAATACTAAAATATATAATATTCATGTCCTTATAATTTTTTTAAAAGTCATGCCCTTATAAGTCATTTTACACAAAAATAGTTAATAAACAACTAATTTTACCAAACATCTATAACAAACAGCTAATGCAATCCGCTGGTCAAATCAGCTGATATAATCAGCTATCAGCTAACAGCTAAATGCAATCAACTGATTGCCAAACAAGACCTTAAAGTGAGTACACTAGCTAGATTAAAGATAGTTGTAGTGTTGTGTCAAATTTTAAGTTATATATTAAAGGGAATGAACTTGTCTTTCTCAAACCTCATCTCATTTTATATTCTTTTATCATCCATAATTTTTAGTAAACTAGATGACGTTTTGTTTTAGATATTTCTTTTAAATCAGGCAACAACTTTAATTTTGAAAGTTTTTTGTTTTAAAAATTGTTTCAATTTCATTTTTACTTTTAAATTGCTTACTTTTTGGTTTTATTTTTTGTTTTAATTCTTATGTTTTGGGGAATTCACTTTAATTTCCTAAATTTTTCCTATATATATACATGCTAATATCTTTGGAGTTTTTGTCACATAAATCATGAATTTTTTATTATATTAAACCGATATGATGCATTGTATGTTAAGGCCTAGGAGAAAACATAAAATGAAAGCAAAAGATAAAAATCCTATATAGAAATAATGTCTATTGAATGAGTTAAAACGTGCATAGTATGATTTGAATTGCTCATCCCATTTATAATCGTAACTTAGACAAGTTTGGTTGTCTAATTTCTCTTGTATCCTTATATTTATTTTCTTATTCAATCAATTATTTATTTTTTATATAGTCAAGCACTCATAAAAACTTATGTTTTACATGTAATTAACTATTTTGATCATAGCTTTAAGGAGGAAAGCCAAAAGAGTAGACAAATGAAATTCTTATTTTATAAGGTCTAAAATTATAATGATGAAACCATCACAAAAGAAAAAGTCTTAGGTGAAGGAGCTGAGAGAAAAATTAGGTCAAATGGTAAAGGAAGGCTGGAAAATCAACCTAAGGAAGTTTCTAATTGAGGAGGAGACACAAAAGGCACTCTAAGAGCGTAGAGTCTCTTTATTGGACCTCCTCCTCTGTGTAAAGTTATGAATACCATACCAGACTCGATACCGAATTTAGTTTTATTAAAGTACGGTATCAGTACAAATCAATATCAGTACCATTTCAGGTATCTTTAAAATTTCAAAATAGTCTTTGAATTTTATAAAATTATAAAATAATCTCTCAATATATTGTGTTATATAATTTTTAATTTTACATCAAATATGTCTAAAAAAATCAATAATAATATAAATATTAAATAACAACTATCTCTTTATTTCTATTATATTACTTTTCACATATTTAACACGTTTGAAATGTAACTACACTAAGGATCATTTATGATTCTCAATTATAAATAATTTTAGAATTCCTTAATAATAATAATATTTGTTATTAATATATAAAAATATTTGAGTTTATAACTTACTTCATTTTAATTGATTCATTCTTAGGATGACTACTTCATGAGTTGCCAGAAATTCAAAATATTTATTCCAAATTATTAGCAAATGAATGATGTAGATTCTATCAAATGTTTCTTTTTATGTATTTGAAAGTGAGTAGTCACGAGACTTTTATTATATAAAATTGATGTACAAAAATTATAATTATAGTTATATTTTTAATAATAATCATGATTGAGTTAAATTATTATTAAATTAATTTAAGAACAAAATTTGATATGTTAAGAAATAATCTAGTATACTTTTTTAAAATATAATAGTATAAAAAGAATAAACTAAAAATAGTCTAATAAAATAAACATAATTTTATTTTTTAATTTTTTATTTCAAAACTCAACTAAATAAAATTTTGTTTCCAATTTTTATTATAAATCTTAATCTTAACTATACAATTTTATCTTTTTAATTAAAAGGAGTGAAAAATGGTCTCTTAACAATTATCTACATAAGTTGATCAAGGAAAGACATGATCTTTTATTACATAATGACTAAGTGATTCTAGTTGTTTCCTTATGAAAAGGCATTATATATAAAAACATTTGTTTGGTTAAAGTGTCTTTAAGTGTAAAGTAAATGATTGCAATTGTTTCCTTATGAAAAGGCATAATATATAAAATATTTGTTTGGTTAAAAATAAAAATGTATTTAGGATAAAAACTAAAAAGTTATCAACCTTAAAACTTTAAGCTATTATCATATGACTTTCCCAAACAACAATAAACAACAAAAATATGGAAGATATAAAAATGGAGATGGAAGTAAATGCGGCGGGCGACTTGGTGATGGTGGCAAGTTGTGTTACATCGACAGAAGCTATGCGACAATGAGGATGCCAGTGAGGTGGTGACTGGACAGTCAGATTGAAAGCTGAGGGGTTGAGAGAGGCAGATGAATAGGGAGAGTCATGAGAATGAAGTTGATGAAGGAGAGTTAGATAAGGTAGGGTTAAGAATTTTTTTCAATTTAGTCTTGAAATTTACAAAATTTATTAATTTTTTGGCATTTACATAGTATTCTAAATACTGATTGGTATCGACCAATACCAACCAAAAAGGTTAGTATATGCTGATACCCTGAGTTGGTACGGTATCAATTATGGTAGTATTTGTGCCCATATATCATATTTGTAACACCTCTAACATTAGTCCCTTAATTTTCATTAGCAATAGTGTCCCAATTTCTATTAGCACTCACAAGAAAAAGGAAGATGAAACAAGTGGAAGTCGTATTTACCCCTCACCATAATACAAGATTTAACAATTAGAGAAAGAAACAAGTTAAAGAGAGAGCTCCAATTAGTTTTCTACCTCTCTACTTCTCTTATTACTATCTTCATATTCACTCATTACCACTGCCTTATGCTCTTTAAGTGACATTTACTCAAGTTCATCCCAACCATCCAATCCCTACACCATTCAAGCTACAATTAGTACCACAAAACCAAAACCATCTCCTCCTACAAACTACAACACGCAACTCCAACTTAGTTTTGCTCTATTTGCATGGCACAATTTCAGGCAATATAGGCAACATGTTTAACAATAACAATAATAACAGAGCAACAAAACTAGGAATATTTAAGCAATAAATAAGAACTTACCACTAATGTGAATTTCTTTAACGTAACTCTACAAACTACTTCTGAGTGGAAATAAAATTCTTCTTATACGTGGCAAATAATTTGAGACTCTATACCTTTATTGGTATAAGCCATAATGAACATGTGAATATGATGATGAGTTGCATGACATTTAATTGAAAATTTTGTCACCTTTCAGGGTAAAGTTAGTAATTCAATTGAAATTTTTGTCACCTTTCATGATAAAGTTATCTCTTTTAAAGTATCAATGACTAAAGTTGAAATAAAGTAGAACAAGGGTTAATGACAATCCATTACCTACATATATTAAACTTAAATTAATGGAGTAATGAAAAAGAATAAGTTGTTAGACATTTTTTATAAATTTGGACAACAATTAATTGCATTTTATCGATTTTCAATAACTTATCGGTTAAGTTACGTAATTTGATCCAGATAAAGATAATAAAGTGGCCAAATAAATAATCTAGGTCAATGGGTCGAAGTCCAAGAGGAAAATGGATCTCGATCAGCATGGACCAAACCCATATCGTACCTATAATGGGAAAACCTAATATGGAAGCTATCTAAATAGGTTAAGGTTTCCTGCAGTTGCTCATATCATTCGTAGGCATATGGATTCTCTAACTCGTTAAGAGAGCTTATGTATTGAAAAAACTGTAGAAAGACATTAACCACGTGCCGATGAGAAGTTCTCGTGAAGGTCCCGATGAATTCAAGCTCTTTACGACATCGGAAAGCTCCTTTGAACTTCTAATAAAACCGAAATGAGGTATTCCGCATTTACTTCATTTATTTCCCTTTCACAAGCAATTTGGGACATGTAATAAGGTTCATGATAGTATTAGAGCGGTTACGTGATCAGGTGGTTAAAAACAAAGTTTTTTTGGTTTTTATCCATTAGGATTTTGGATTTTTTTTTGATTCGTTTGTTCACGTGTGTGGATGCGTGAAAGTGGTGCACATATGATTAGCTATGAAAAACAGGTTGAAAATGAGTCGTAGAGCTCAAAAAATTGACAAATATCTCGCTAAAAATTGCTTGTTGTTGTCGGGAATGGAAGACCACTAGGTGCATGTCAGTACCGCCTAAGAGGCGATACACGCCAGTCAAACGAGGACACGTGGTTTTACCACGTTCCGAACACGGTTCGCACTCCCACGGATGATGTCAGGTCATGCGCATGCGTCGCACCCGCTCACCAGTTGTCCCGACATGTGGTAGGTACGGTGCAGACTCGTGGCGATAAGTGTACTAGTGTGTCTGCGAATTGGGGGTGCGTGAGACACACGCGCCAATAATGTCTCAGCGAGTCGGTGTGCATGAGGTGTGCGTCACGCTAATGCCAACGCACAGTGACTGCTGATGTTAGCACTAAAAAAAGGAAAAAATTTTAGAATTCCCATAAGGGTGCTCCGGGTCCTTTTAGGTTAGTTTCCAGGCTGGGGGAATTTTTTAAAGTGATTTTTTTAATGTTTTGGATTAATTACATTGTTAATTTCATTCCACAAAAGGAATTTAGACATTCTAAAGCCATTTTTAGTGAATTCTCATGTTTCGAACTTTATATGAGGGAAACACTTAAGGTTTTCGTGTCTCGTGTGATCGGTTTAGTGTTTAGTATTGCATGATAGTCATTTTGATTGAGATTTTTCACTACGAAAGTCTCAAATAAATTTTTCAAAGAATGTCTTCAGCATGAGTATATAATAATTTGACTATGCATTTGGTTGTTTGCATTTATTTATGTAACATTTTCATATACTATATGCCTATATAAAGTTTGAGGAAAACATAAGGATGTATCCCTTGTGTTTGTGGATCTTTTGAGTACTGGTGTTGGACCCCCCGCCCTTGCGAGTCACGTGCCGACGTCCTATGTGACATTAAGGCGCGCATCTCACAAGGTTGGTGAGCCGTCACCAGGTCAAACCTCAAAAACGAACTCATCTCAATTCAGTCCAAAAATTGAAAGTCTTAGGGCCCAAATTAAAAAATCAACTTCTTAAGATAAGTTGTAGCTCCATGTCTCTAGTTTATTTAGAAACAAGAATCAACTTGATTGGAGCTCTACAAATAAAGATATCACCAAAAGACTGAAGTCTGTTCAGAAAAATATCCACTCATACTCTTATAACTGATCCTCTCACTTTGATTTACTCCAAAATTTCCAAATTAATAGCAAAAGCTGTACATTTTTATGGAGAGGTGGAAAAAATGTCTTAGGAAACTAACGCTTCAAAAATTGGGTCGATCGGAGGTCAAACAAGAAAGTTATGGCCAAACAAGTGAAGGGAGGTCGAATCAGCAAGAAAAACAGGGATCGGCCGCGTCGCACTCGCCTAGCGCTCACACGGGCGGTCGGCCAGCGCTCGGTCGGTCGGTCGGCCAGCGTTCGCTCGGGTGGTCGGGCAGCGCTCGGTCGGTCGGTCGGTCGGTGATCGCCCAGCGCTCGCGCGTCAGGCACGCGCTGGGCTGGCCGAACACATCATCAAACCAGCATCCTATTTTCCAATTTACATAACTTTTGACTCAAAACTCCAAATTTTACAAACTTGGTATCAATGGAAAGGTAAAAGAACGCTCTACAACTTCCATGAAAATTCTAAGAACAAATTCTAACTCCATGATGGTCAAAAATTGCCTCAAAGTTTCTGTCCGAAATTGACCATTTTGACAGCATCTGCACCAAACTTCAACACCTCACATCTTCCAACTACCACATCCAAAAATAACACATTATACATCATTTGAAAGCTATGAAGCTCCTCTACAA
The DNA here is from genome assembly GCA_027563845.1 of Erythroxylum subrotundum. Lineage (NCBI taxonomy): Eukaryota > Viridiplantae > Streptophyta > Magnoliopsida > Malpighiales > Erythroxylaceae > Erythroxylum > Erythroxylum subrotundum. Next base: position 2,759,648 of record JAOQMQ010000007.1, on the reverse strand, counting down.
CTCTCAAGAAGACTACTTGATCCCATTCAATCCACTTCAGCCCAGAATTTGCATCAAGCACAACACACACAAAATAACCCTATGAGCACATTAGTCCAGAATTTGCAGCACCTGCACTCAACTTCAACAACTCACAACTTCCAACCTCCACATCCAAAAATAGCACATTATACCTCATTGGAAAGCTATGAAAGTCCTCCATAACTTTTAAGAAGGCCATTTGATCCAATTCAACCACATCAGTCCAGAAATTTCTTTAAACCACAGCACACACAAACTTACATTCAAGAACATTTTCCAAACAATGCAAAGTCATAATTGAAGCAAGCATTGGCAAAACACAATAAAACCCAAATGACTTTCATTAATATCATAAAGTGAGTTCTTACAAGGTTTTAGTGAGCATTTTTAGCCCCAATACAACAAAGTCTCAAAAGTTCAAAATGTAAAGAAGATACGTAAACATGATTTTTGCTCCAAAAATGCATCTAAAGCCTTGATCACAAAACATAGCTTCAAATTCAAAAACAAACAGGAGTGACGCCTCGACCTCAGTTCGGTCAAATATTTTCTTGCTCGTCGCCTGTGGATGGGGAGGAAAAGAGAGGAGGGGGTGAGCTCGACGGCTCGTGAGTAACACATTTATAAACAAGAATACAAGCAAAATCCTTGAATCATTTATTTTCAAAGCAAATTTACAATTGATCAAGCAACTCACAAAACCAACATAACCAATACATCGAAATCAAACAATTACAAATCACATCATATAAGCACATCGGAAATGGCTCGGGTGGATCCAAAACAGAACGTACTACACATTCCTGCGTAGCGGTCATGTGTAGTCGTGAACTTATGGGAGTCCGTAAGGAGCTCCATGTCACTAGCGGGCAGGCGGGCGAAGCCTAAGACAAGTGCACTTGACTCACTTAAGGGACCACCACAAACCCATATAAGCATGCATTTCACATTTTTCACACATATTTGCCAAAATTATACTTTTCCGAGAGGCAATCATATAACAATGCATTCTTTATAAAATCGCATTCTTTTACAAACATCGAAACAATCTAAAAACATTCTCAAAACTCATTCCCAAGCAAAAGACATATGGTATAATCTCAAATTTTCCAAAAGAGAAATAAACACATATCTTCAAAGTTGTTGGAAAGCATTAATAGTCATTTAATGAAGTAAATGGTACTAGCTTATTTTCTCAATTATAAATGTATTACCCACCTTAGAATCCTTTGCTTTAGGCTTGTTCCAAATCCCTTTCCTCAAGCTCCTCTTGCCTCCTTTGATCTTCTTCAAAATCACAAAACCCTAATCAATAGAAATCTTACAAAATCGAAAAACCTAATGAAACAAAGCATGACTTTCATTCTAGAACAACCATAGCCATGATTTTCTTAAGCCTTTGGAACTAAAACTCCCTTCAAAAACCAAAAGATTTCAAAACCACTTACCTCCAAAAGCCACCCACGATTTTTGCTTCTTGCCTCCAATGGGAGATTTTATCTTCCTCTTTGGTTTTCCTTCTAGAAAACTCTTAGAATCACACTTCCAAAGCAAAGAAAATCAAAACCCTAAGCTTTCTTCTTCTTCTTCTTCTCTTCTTTCCTCCACCGAAGTCTCCTCTCTTCTTTTTGCTTGAAAATTTTGTTAGCTTCCTTCTCCTAACACAAACAAGCCTTATTTCTTTCATTTAATAAAGCCAAATGACCAAAACACCCCTCCTTATAAGCCTTAAGTCCTTCCAACTTAAGTAAACTTCCAACTATGCTCTTACACATTTTTATTCTTTCAATTTACTAACACCCAATACATTCTAACTTAAATCTAATTTTTCCAATTTAGTAACCTCTAATTCCATCAATTTAAGCAAATAAATCCTCCAAAAATTGACCTTCTAAAAAAATTTCTAACTAAAAGAAAATTTAATCACTTAAAACCTCAAAATAAAATTGAAATCATGCTTAAGCAATAAGAAAAGATGATTTCTCTAATGCAGTTTAGCATGAGGTTTAAAGAAATCGAAACCTACAAACGAAAGATGATACATATTAGATCATAAAGGTATCATCCTAGTTTATCACACTACAACTTCCCATTCATATTAATAAGGTATTAGATATGCATGATTATATTGGATCTATGTCACACATGACACATGTATCTGATATCTTTCAGTATTGAAAGCCTTGCGGGACAAAATGTTGAACTTTTGTTATCTTTGGATTAAATGTTTTTACTTTTTAAACTTAGTACTAATATAGTAGCGTGACTTAATCGATTTTGTTTTAATTATTTTCAAACTTAGTACCAATATAGTAAAGTCAATATCGCAAATAATTATTGTTCAAGGGAAAGAATGTTAGACATTTTTCATCAATTTGGACAAGAATTAATTGAATTTATCGATTTTTAATAACTTATCGGTTTAATTACGTAATTTGATCCGGATAAAGATAATAAAGTGACTCAATAAATGATTTCGGTTAATGGGACAAAGTCTAGGTGGAAAATAGATCCCAATCAGTATGAACAAGAACTATGTTAGGCATATGATGGAAAAGCCCGATATAAAAGCTATATAAATAGGTTAAGGTCTTCTGCAATTACTCATATCATTCGTAAGTATACGGATTCTCTAACTTGTTAAGAAAGCTTACGTATTGATAAAACAATAAAAAGACATTAACCATATGTCGATGAGAAGTTCTCGTGAAAGTCTCGGTAAATTTGAGCTTGTTATGGCATTGGAAAGCTCCTCTAATCTTCCGATAAAACCGAAATCAGATATTTCACATTCACTTCGTTTATTTCCCTTTCACGAACGATCCGAGACACAAAATAAAGTTCATGCTACGTGTTACAGAAGATTGAAAGGAATTGGTCTGCTTAATAATTTTGATCTATTTAAAACAAATTATTCACTTTACTTTTTATTTATTATTTATTTTATTCATCGCTAATTTCATGACACATGTTGTATATTATTTTATATCTTTTTATAATTAACTTTATTTCAAATTTGAGTTAATATCAAATGCGTCGATATAAACTCAATTGATAATAACATTGATGACTAAATTATCTCATAAATAATTTTTATTAGGCTCAGTTAGCCTAATACTCCTTAATGTACTGATATGAAAATGAAAATATTATAAAGTAGAATCTTATTACTTCCATTAAAATGTATAATATGATAGGCATGTTTATATAATTGTATTATTACATAATCAATTATACAATTTTTGTGCAAACTTGTACTGCTTCGAGCGTTCACTTAACATTACTCCTTTACTCGCAAATCTGAGCTCTAAGGAGCATAAAAGCCCAAAATTCAGCACCACTCGAATGGCGAACGTCTCCGTCGCGGCGGAGTGGCAGCTACTCTACGACCGTTATTATCGGAAACTGGACCTCTACCAAATGCAATGGAAGCACATCGACTTGACTCGCAACAAAATCGCCTGCGCACCTTTTGGGGGCCCGATCGCTGTAATCCGCGACGATTCCAAGATCGTCCAGCTCTATGCCGAATCCGCCCTCCGAAAACTCAGAATTTACAACTCCGCCGGCGTGCCCATCGCCGAAACCGTCTGGAAGAACCCCGGCGGCCGCTTGATCGGCATGTCGTGGATGGACGACCAAACTCTGATGTGTATAGTCCAAGACGGCACTATCTACCGCTATAACATCCACGCAGAGTGCATCGAGCCCAATCTATCAATGGGAAAAGAGTGTTTTGAGCAAAATGTGGTGGAATGTATGTTTTGGGGGAACGGTGTTGTGTGCTTGACGGAGGCAGGAAAGTTGTTCTGTGTGCCAGATTTCAAGGAAGTCAAGCCGTTCAAGCTGCCGGATCCTGGGCTCGGAATTGAAGAGCTGCCGCATTGTATGTTGGTAATTGAACCGCAGTTTACAGTTTCGGGGAACGTGGAGGTGTTATTGGGTGTGGGTGACGGGATTGAAGTTGTTGATGAGGACGAGGTCAGGCAAGTGGATGGTGGTATTATGGGGGGTCCCGTGCAAAAGATTACTGTTTCGCGAGATGGGAGGTTTTTGGCGTGCTTTATGCATGATGGAAGGCTTGTGCTTATGAATATTGAGTTTAAGATCCTCTTTGAGTATCAGTGTGAGGTGAGTTTATGCGTTACTACTAAACTAATGTAAAGCTCTTGTCTTTCTTTCCCTTAAATATGCTTCTAAGGTATAATAAGACTGTTTGAAATTAATGACCCATTTCCAATTCAAAGATGTGATCATCTTTTGTTCGATTTGTTTACATGTAATAAGTAGTTGAATTTCATTTCTCTTTTCATCCATCTGTTTAATGTATGCAGTCAGCCCTTCCTCCAGAGCAGATGGCGTGGTGTGGCTTGGACAGTGTGCTACTTTATTGGGATGACTTATTGCTGATGGTGGGCCCATCTAAAGATTCCATAAGCTACGTATATGATGCACCACTTATTCTTATCCCTGAGTGTGATGGGGTGAGAATATTGTCCAACACAAATATGGAGTTTCTGCAACGAGTTCCTGATTCAACTGTATCTATCTTCAAGATAGGAAGCACATCTCCCGCATCTTTGCTTTTTGATGCCTTGGATCATTTTGACAGGCGAAGTGCTAAGGTAAGAGATTCTTGTTTTCAAAATAGAGATGAATGCATATTCTTATTCTTGTGATGTATATGCATATCTTCATTCCACATTTTCTTAATCTGAATATGAGTTATGATTTTTATTATAAAATATCTCTGTTCCTAATCATATCTGTTTCACTAATAATAGATTTGTTAGTAATGGGCGCCTGAACAAAATTCCATCACTAGAACTTTTAATGTCTTTTTCTTTGCATCTGTCAAATATGCGTCCTAGTAAGCCTTGTAACAAGAAGTTGCCGTGAATCCTCATTCTTCAATCCTCACTTGCTATGGTTTTACCAGGCAGATGAAAATCTGAGATTGATACGAGCATCCTTGCTTGAGGCTGTTGAAGCATGTATTGATGCTGCTGGTCATGAATTTGATGTTTCTCGTCAGCGGGCACTCTTGAGAGCTGCAAGCTATGGCCAGGCATTTTGCAGGTGACATTGATTTCCTTGCACATTAATATTGGCCACTATTATAGTTTACTAGTTTTATGTAGAACTTTGATGAGGTTGTTGTATCATAATGTTATTTGGTTGATATGTAAGTAAATATCTGTGGTGAATTTCGTGGCATATTTTTCTACAAAACTTGGTTGTTGATAAAGAGATTTGTAAAACTTTTTTTTCTCTTCATATTGTCAATATCATATTTTTTTACTTTTCTAAGTTAACTATCAGTGGTTTTACCAATTTGAACTTATTAGCTGTTATTTCTATCATCTATATTGGTTGTTTTGCCAATTCAAACATAGCAGCTGTTATTTCTACCATCTGTAGTCATAAAAAATGAAAAATTTTAATTTCATTTTCTGATTCCTGTTCTCGGTATTGATATCCAGTTGGCTTTGGCAGCAATTTTCAACGTGACCGCATTCAGGAAATGTGTAAAACTTTGCGGGTCTTAAATGCTGTTCGTGACCCTGAGATTGGCATCCCACTTAGTATTCAGCAGTATAAGGTTTTAAGCGCCTCTTATCCAATTGCATTTAATGGTATATTACATGCATTTTCTTGAAATTACACTGTATAATTTCTTGAATTCAGTCCCTTACAGCACCTGTTCTGATTGCTCGTCTAATTAATGCTCAAAGACACCTTCTTGCACTGCGGATTTCCGAGTACTATGGAATGAATCAAGTAAGTCTCCAACTTTTGCACCATGAATAGTGTAATTCTTCTCCTCTTTCGCAAATGATATCTTAGGAGTAAATTTTGGCTTGATATGGAATTAGATGATGTAGGAAATGAAGCTTACTATTTAACTAATGATGGGGCTGAACATTTGTGGAAGCTGTCAGATGAAAATTTTATCTATATTTTTATGGAGACAATCACTTGCATCAAATGACAAATCACTTTTGTCCCAAAATTTCTGGCTATCTCATTGCACTTCGATTGGTGGCAGGGTAAATTGACTTATGATTCACATTGCTGATCACAAAATTAAGTGAAGAGATTTAATTTTTTAATGCATCTTGGTTCTACCTTTGACAGGCATCTACAGTTTACTGATTGCAGAAATAGCGGTTTACAAAAGTTTATCATTTTTCTGTACAAATCTAGGTAGTCCACTATTAAATTCCAATTGGGGGAGGTTGCTGCATGGCCATGGACGGATTGTTTGATGCTTTGATCTGTATGGCCTTTCTGTAGGATCTTTTCGTAGCATAGGATAATGCACTAACCTATGAAGTTTTAAAGTACCTGTTAAACCTTTGACATGGATAGATCCATCTATATGAATGCTATTGATATTGCCCAACTTTTGCAAGAAATTAGCCAAATGAGCCTCTGTCTAACATGAAATCTCATTTTCATTTACTGTATATTTAGGTTATATTTTATCTACTATTTTGAAAATTTCTTATTTGTTTCTTTGGTTTGCTGGAAAGTATAAGAGATCTCCACTAGGATTTGAATCCTAGTGGAAGAGTATGTTTTTAACTTTCTATTCCATTTTGCACAAGGCCACGACAATGTATTATCAGGAATACGATAGTTTATGTGTTTATGAAATTGTGGATGTTACAGTAACTATGGAGATTACCATGTCCTTTCTCAGTTCATATGCCTAAATAAGGACTGTTTCGTTCTTCAATTTCTGCTTAAAGATTGAGATTAATCAGTTATTCTCTGTGTTTCTTTGTCACAAATATAGACATTTGTTAACTACCAATAATGTTTGAACTGTGATACCATATTAAGCTTTGACTGGTGCTCTCTATTGTTCTGTGATTGTCGATATATTTCCGACTCTTCTACCCAGAAACATAGCTAATTGTCAACTTACATCATTATGTGAATTTGCCTTTCGCAGGAGGTCGTGATAATGCATTGGGCGTGTGCAAAGATAACAGCTTCATTGGCAATTCCTGATGCAACTCTTCTTGAAATCTTGCTTGATAAGGTTTGTACACATTTTGATAGCTGAATTAGACTTTTCTTAATTCTCTTTCCTTTTTCCTTTTTTTGTGTGGGTAAATTGGTATCTAAGACAACATTCTTCGAGTTGCAGCTGAGGTTATGCAAGGGTATATCTTATGCGGCAGTTGCTGCTCATGCAGATAAATCTGGCCGTCGGAAGTTGGCTGCTATGCTTGTTGAACATGAACCACGCTCCTCCAAGCAGGTGGGTAGATCATTTATGCCTGTGTTTTGGTCAGTAGATCCAACTAAGGCATTGTGGAGGGAAATATACACGCCCCTGTTAAAACAGTGTTTGGAAATGATTTTGTACATTTTATATCTAAAATCCATTTTGCTTCCTCTGAATAAAAGAACATAGTCTGCAAATCTTCTTGTATTATTAAAATGTTATGTAACCGTTATTGTGATGAACTGCAAATAAATGTCCTTACCTGCCTTTGTGTTGTTATCTGACATGTTTGTGATGTGTGCATAGTCTTGCAATACTTACATTTTGTTTGTAGATATATTCTAGAAGTTTGTACATTATGATCATCGAACAAGCAGCTTTTAAGCTCTTGGAGTATGTGAACATTTTATGAAGTGAATTTGTACCCCTCCTGATAAAGTTATCGTAAAAATTGAATGTTATTCTTTCACTTAGATTCCCCTCCTGCTAAGCATTGGGGAGGAAGATGTGGCGCTGATGAAGGCTACTGAAAGTGGTGATACAGACCTTGTTTACCTTGTTCTGTTTCACATCTGGCAAAAGGTACTTATTTGTAGACCTTCATACTTCATGATACTTACAATTTTTAGCCTTTCTCAATATATTTTCCTGTTGATGCAGAGACCGGCTTTAGAGTTTTTTGCAACAATACAAGCCAAACCACTGGCACGAGACTTGTTTATAAATTATGCACGGTACATGCCATTATTTCAAATATTTCTATCATGTTATCGTTTAAGTATGTTGTACTGTTTACATTAAAATCTATTCCAACTTTCCGTGTGCCCATGCTATTGGTGTGTATTTGTGGCAGTTTGCATGCATACTATTTGTGGTTGTAGCTAGTTATTTGACTTTTGGATTTTCTTCCCACCGTCTTGCAATTATTCTGTTAGTATTCAATGTTATGTGATGCTACATGCAATGTGACTGGCCTTTATATGCCTTCATGTACTTTTCCGTAATTTTCTTTTCACTTGGCCCCATAACATCTTTTATTTCTCCTCTCAGATGCTATAAACATGAATTCTTGAAGGATTTCTTCCTATCGAATGGGCAACTTCAAGTAGGTTTGAATGTTTCAGTCTGGTGAATTATGTCTCCTATTCCATTTTAAAGTTTTTTGCTGGCACCCTTGAAATGGACAGGGATGAGTTTGTTGAATTTTGTCTGTTGCTTTATTGATTAACACATGGGGACATTTTCTGATGTGGAAGGTGCTTTACTTTATAATATCTACAAACATCAGTTGGTGAAGAATGGGTACTTTCACATTATATCCAAATTATGCTCTGGCTAGGGCACACTATTTGATGCTTGGGGCCTTGTGCTGATGTAATAACTATGATCCAGACATTACTTAACCCAAAAAAAATGTGGATATAGTTGAATGGTAAAATTTATTCTCTCCTGTGTGACCTTCATTATCTAAACCTCCTGGTTTGGAGTTTCTACATTTCAGAATACTTGATGTAGAATTCTTTCTAAGTTAATACATAATTGTACAATGTGTTCGTGGTTCAGCTTCAGTTATTGTGCACATACAAGGCTCACTAGTTATTGTGTTGTAAATGAGAATTTTCAATTCTATACATGGACAATTTTTCACGGAAGTGGTTGTAAGAATTTTTTAGAGTATAGTGGGTCAATTTCTTAACAGAAAGGTGCTTTAGATACAATATTCAACTCAATTGATTTCAACGAGAACTACTATTCAAACACCTTAGTATTGTATTGTAACAATAAATAAGGATCGAGTTATAAACCAAAGCTCCAAACCAGAAAGGTGCTATCACTGGGTATTTATTTATACTTGCCATGTGCTGGTTTCATTTTCAGGATTTAATTGAACAGCCTTAAATAACAACGGTGATTCTGTTTTATTTAACTAAACTTGGGGCCAATATTTGACACCTCACTTTTATTATTTTCTTTGTTTTTCTGGCTATGTTGTGGAATTTTCACAGGGGGTTGCTTTTCTTTTATGGAAAGAATCATGGGAACTTGGGAAAAATCCCATGGCAAGTAAAGGATCTCCACTTCATGGTCCACGTATAAAGCTCATTGAAAAAGCCCAAAATCTTTTTGCAGAAACCAAGGAGCATGCCTTTGAGTCAAAAGCTGCTGAAGAGCATGCAAAACTATTGAGGTAAGCGACGCCAACCATTTTTGTACCTTCTATCAGAACATTAGGATTAAACCAGTCATGCAACTATTATTGCAGTCCTCTGCTATTGAGAGTTGTCTTGCTTCATAGAGTATTTGAATGCATTTTTGCAGTTTTGGATTAATGCAACTAAGATATAGAATAGTCATTATTTAGTGTCAAAGAGCAGGATATTGGATATTTCATGAATTAGGACCTTAACCTTTAGGTATTAGAAGTTGCATGTTATGTGATCTTCACATTTTGAAGCTGTAATTAGGCTTGGCTGGGGGTCGGGGTCGGGGGTCTGGGACTGACCTGAAGATAGACCCAAACCAAGTCCGATTATTTTCTTTAAAATTTGAATTTTGAAAATGACGTTTCACTCAAGCTAAAGTTGTTTCCACTTGATATATTTGGGCTTTGGGCCGGGCAGCCCGAGTGCGATCTTGGCTCGAAACCCAAAAGTTTTTAAAAAACCCAGAGCCCGGCTTGAAGCCCAGTCAACTCTTCGGGCTGGGCCAGGGCACAAATGCCATTGCTAGATGTAATCTCTTAAAAAGATATCAGGAGTGCTAACATATATGGAAGACACTGATGAGTCAAATATATAAGAAATCATTCTTCATTTTCCCTCTCCTTTGATTTTAGGATTTTCTGTCTAGCTTGTTGGTTTCTTCTAAGGTTGCCACTTTGTTGGTTAACGTCTCAATGCTAATTGGATGTTATCTTGAGCAGAAATGTATTATTCCTTCATGATCTACTTGAATGAAAACATATGATCATTTTTAGGCTATGTACATTGTAACAGACCAACTGAGCATGGAGTCGATATTTGTATCTTTTTTTAGTTTATCAACTAATTGCTTATTGTACAATAGATGCCAGTGCAATCCTTTTCTCTTTTTTGTTTATTTTACAAGTTAAATTGATTTAGGACAAATAGAAGACAACTACAAGCTAATTGAAAGTAAACCCTTATCTTATGCCAAAAGTTTAAAGTTGGGTGACACAAAAGAATTACGAGCTTCAACTAGCAACTCCTGAAAATCACATTTAGGGTTTATAAAAAATAGTGTGGGAAAATGGAGTAATTCACAAATGGAGTAATTCTACATCGGAAGAGATACAAGGATGAAGTGAGTTGTATACAAGAATAGAACTCATAATCCATTACTTTTAAGGTTTTGGGTTGAGATATGATGTTCTAGTTGTATATGGGCTTATTTAGATCCTGTCTAACTTCTCCCAAGACCCCTCAAAATCTACAACCCATTCATTGGACCCAAATCCATGGATCTCTATTCATTGGACTTCTCCATCCCAGCTTTGATTCCATATAGAAATGACAGAATTTGAAGGAGAAATTTCATTCATTTCTAACTAATAGGCATGCATTAGCTTTATAAACACTAATCCTAGCACAATATAGGAAATAAATTTATACATATTTGCTCAGATCTCATGATTTATAGGATACTCTATCCTAATTTTGTGGACATAATTAGTACCAAATTTTGTGGACA
>JAOQMQ010000007.1:2700747-2718007 GCA_027563845.1 Erythroxylum subrotundum | reverse complement strand
GACCGGCCGTTATTGAAATATCTTTGCTTTCTTCAACCTGGTCTTTATATGAAACTCATTAGGTTCTCAAATATATTGGCAATGATTATAAATTATAATTTTAATTCATAATTAAAATTAGATAAATTTAAACTCTTTTTAATTTATCTTTTATTCCTAATTAAACAATTTATAATCATATATCAAGATTAGCGTCTAACAACACATCATTACCACCTAATGTCAAAGTGGTTTAGACTATCTTTTTCGCCTATGATTTTTCTGTATAATTTAATCATTTCTTCATACAAAATTTCGATTAGACATAGAGTATGAAATTAATGTATACTCTATTTTGAGTACAATTATATTAATTCTTCGCCATTAGCTATTGATTCAATTAATGACATTTGTAAACTATTTACAAAATGTAATTACACCTTAGTCAAGGATTTTCAAAATCAATACTAATCGAAAGCAACAAAACATTCTCCTTAATTACTTTAGGGTGATGAATTTTATCTTGATCACTCAACTACCTTCATATAGCTTATGTTACATCTAATAACTACCGACTGAACGACCAATGATTAAATAAGTCACAAGTAATATCAAAACATAGCAATCCATATAGAAGATAAGTTTCGAGATTTCAAGTCAAAAGGTCACTTATACAATCATCAAAATGAGAATTCCATAGGCATACAAGTAATGTTCAAATAGATTTTTCATGTCGGGTTAGTTCAGTGAACTTGTTCTCTAACAAGCATCCACATTTTTGTTTAAGTATCTCTATACTTTAGTTTATGAGATTGAATGCTTCCTTCTTAGGGAAAAATATAACATGTGCTAGCTTTTTTATATTCTATTGATGTCCAGTCTTAATAAAACGATGACTAGGAATAATTTAGGGATAATATATAAATGCAATATGAATCCCATTATAATAATCTCATTATAATTTAATTTGCAATGTATAATTATCGTATGAACTTTATTATGTACATCTAAACATTTATAAGATAAAGAATGCCTTTAAATGATTGCCACTAAACTACAACTAAACCGATTAATTGTAGGGCATAAACTGACAATCTCTCACTTGCACTAATCCAATTGTTTAAATATCATATACCATATCACCATATGACGATCATGCTACTACTGCGACAATGGCTTAATGAGACAATGGCTTAAATCTTACAACTTCTATCTTAATTATCATCATAATTAAGAAAACTTTCTTAAATACATTGTTGAGTCTTTGATGAGACGTTAGTTCCTTTGACATGCCCAATGTCTCTAATGTTCCATAGTACGTTACTGTCTTAAATAATGTAAAGAACTAAATCAAGTTCATTAAAGAACTTATTGATCTAATCAATCAATTCCACTAAATAAAAAATGTATTATGGCTTAATTAGTAACCGTTGCTACATTGGAATGTTTCCAATCTTGAATGATATTGTTCTTAAGTAAAATAGACCTTAATTAGGTTTTACTTCTAAAGTAAATATCTTTATCTCCTTGAACTCAAATATCAACTCATACTTAGAATAATGGATATCTTTAATACTTCATAAGTATCAAATATCTCAAATACTAAAAATCTTTAGTACATTATCTATGTACTTAGACTTAGAATAGGTGAACAACTTCCAATCTATCTCCATAGATTTAATTTCTAAAATTAAGTTGTTTCCTTTTCTTATGTAACAAGAGTTGTTCTTGGATAATTATATTTCAACGATTGAAAATTAAAAGTGTTGTTATCTATGAGTAATATATTTCTACATACTCTCACTGAAGAGGACAACTATACTCACACTAACCTTCTTGTAGAAATGATAAATTTATAATTATCTCTAAAACAAAATCTTTGAATTCATCATGAAAGTGAATCTTTCAATGTCTCGTAACTTTTCAACTATACATTAAATGTATCAACAAAGGCAATAGTTCCAATTGGATGTACTGTCATGAGATTTAAACATTTCAATTTTCATTTTATTCCCACTACTTATCATTGAGAACCATTCTCCTATAATTATACATTGAAACAAACAATTTGTTCAATAGGTCCGTAAGATTATATTCGACCTTTTTGATATCTCATACTTTTCTTAATTACTTAAGAAAACAATTTTCTTAAATTTAAAGAGTCTAATTAATTAATTTCAATCTAACTAAAACTAATTAATTTTAATTTTAGCAACAATTTTTCTAAAATTAATTAGGAATCAATATAATTACTAATCATAATCTTATTAAGAAAAATGATTGCTTTAATTTTTTAGAATTGAATTTTAATTTTAAAAATCTTTTTAAAATATGTTTAAAAATGGGTATTAGGAATACATTATTTCATATTTAAAATAATTTTGTTTGGTTTTAAAATTACTTTAAAATTCTAGTTGTCAAATATCCCCTATTCTAACCTGAGAATAGGTTATCCATGTAACCAAACACAACCCTTGTTCATGTTCTATAAACCCTAATTTCACAAACCCTAGCAGCCAATATGTTGCAGTTGCCACTGTCAGCCTAGCAGCTACATCACTATAGCTTGCAAGCCAGCTTCATTGGACGTCGTCAGCTGCAACCACCAATAGTCCAATGCTGGCTATCCTTGCCTTGCCAGACATCGCTTGCTTTTTCTTTCTCCAGCCGCTATCGCTGTCAGTTATTTCATCATCGACAGCTCCTCCACGCTGCTCTCCTTGCTCAATGGCGTTTCTACGCAGTTGGTGAGTTGTTGCCTTTACGCGATGTCATTTACAGTGGCTTCTTCCTCACCTTATTCCATTTTTCTAGCCATAATCTCTAGCCCAAAATACAACCAAACTGCAGCCAACAAGGCAAAATTTTACGAACCAAAAATACAAACAACGTTTTCCAACTACCACGACATCATATCATCATATCCACTTGCCTGAAAAACCAACCATTATAGTCAAGGTTCTCCAACAGTTTCATATTTCATTCAATTGGGTTTCATAAACCTATAGTTGGTTTTAGGTTTTTAAAAATTTGATAACTTATTGCAATATCTCCAGAATTTCTCATCCGGATTTCTGGGGTTCTTATTCAAGTATTGTTTAATATATTGTTTAACTTTTAAACAATTATTAATCATATTGAATGATACAAGGTTCTACGAAATTTCAGTCTAAACCTTTTAGAAATTAATCAGATCTAAATATGATTTTTAGGGCTTTAATTTCAGTTCCAAAATTTAAGATCAATATTCAATACCAATCAAACAATTTAATCAAATTATAAATTAAAGATCAGCTTTGATATCAGTGTTGGGAAATTAGGACAAGATCAAATCTCGACCGCAATGAAATAATTGTAAAACTTTTTGCATTTTGATTTCTCAAAAATCAAGATCATTTAATTTTATAAAATGATTAACGCATAAATCATAATAAAGCATGAATTTTAATTCGTACCTTATTTTGAAGTTTGGTCATATTTTTGTCATATCCTTCGAATGGTTTCTGAAACTGACTCGTCTCAACCACTGTAATCGCATAAGTATTCGACCTCTAACGGTATTCCCATAACAGGTTGAGAGAACTCTGAAACCTCTCTTACAGAGAGGGTTAAGCAAGAAGTATTACCTTTATTAAAGATTAACCTTATTGATAATAAGTTTTGGAAATTTTAGTAATTTAATTGAAATTAAATTTTAATTTCAATTAAACTTTAATTACAATTACAAATAATTCTAATGAGATATCAATTATGCCCAAATAAAATATAATATCTCATATTGATCCTTATTTATTAAATATCTCATACTTAATGATAAAATTTCTTGAACTTTACAATCAAGTCTAACTTTATTTAAATATCTTTGCTTTCTTCAACCTGTTTTTTATGTGAGACCCATTAAGTTCTCAAATATGTTAGCAATGATTATAACTTATAATTCTAGTTTATAATTAAAATTAGATAAAGTAAAAATCCTTTTAATTTATCTTTAAGTCTCTAATTTAACAATTTATAATCATAGATCAAGATTGACGTCTAGCATTCTACCTTAGCCAATGAATTCTCAGATCAATACTAATCGAAAACAACAAAAAAATTTTCCTAATTATTTTAGGGTGATAAGTTCTATCTTGATCACTCAACTACCTCCATATATTTCAGGTCACATTCAACGACTACCTAATGAGATATCAATGATTAGAATCTGTCATAAATGGTATCAAACCATAGAAATCCCTATACAAGATAACTATGGAGACCTTAATTCAAAGGATCACTTAATAATCATCACAATGAGAATTTTCAAAGACATATAAGTAATGTTCCAAATTGATTTCTTGTATTGGATCAATTTAGTGAACTTTTTCTTCAATAAGCACTAGCACATTTATTTAAATATCTCCATAATTTAGTCTATGGGATTGACTACTTCCTTTATAAGGAAAAACATAACATCTGATAGTCTTTTAACGTTTTATTAATGTCCAATCTTAATAGAACAATGGTTAGAACAAATTTAGGGATAATACATAAATACAATATGAATCACATAATTATAATCTTATTTTCAATGTATTATTATCCCATGAAATTTACCATATACATATAAACATGTATAAGATGAAGAACACCTTTAAATTATTTTGTCATTAAACTATAACTAATTGATTAGCTATAGGGTATAAACTAACATCGTAATCATATTATCCTCTTAGTCCTCACTGTCATCGCAACTACTTAGTCCTCTACTCAAATTTTTAGTCTTCAACTCTGTCTTCATATTATAGCTCTTGGGTTATATGGACTTGTGGCTTGGCTTTTAATTTGCATCTTTAAAATGATGGTTCGATAGTAAGAAATTTTTTTATCTGGTTAAGTGTTAACGGTCTAACTTTTGAGAATTATTGGTTGAGATTTGAGGATGATTTTATCATAATGGAATAAACTACTGGTTAAGAACTTGAGATTTGAGAATGATTTTTATCATTATGGAATAAATTATAATACTTAGATGATTTGCTTATAGTAGATGGTTTGTTGAACTAAAGGAGATTCTAGTTGATGTTTAATGATAACAAAACGTAAGTACTATTAATGAGTTTATAATTCTGATGAGAAAGAATATAAGGAAAATATATAGTTATAAATTCAAGAAGATAGTTTATGAAGTTGATAAAAGAAGAAATCAAGTTTGCAGCTTACAAAGTGAAGGAACATCAAGGTCATTCTTTAGTTTGTAATGATAACTGTAATCTCATTTAGTCAATTTGATAATTCAAAAGGCTCACTATGTATAAACATTTCATATCAGTTTATTGCATATGCCTTTTCATTCATCAAAAGGCATTGAAGCTTTTGGTTTTAATAAAAAGCCTCTTAATATTTGAAACACTCTTTAGGGATATTTCAAAAAGTGTTTAAATTAGAATTACATTAAACAAATTGAGTTGAAACATTTGCGGTTATTACAATCACATTTTTTAAGGGATTGATAAACTTATATAGGTTAGTGGTTAACCAATATAGGTTAAAGTTATTAAATTTGATATTTTGAGAGTTTATAGTAACATTGGTTAATGTATTGATTGATCAATATACCACATTGGTCAAACAATATGCCTATTGGTTAATCAATATCTCAACGACTATTGAATCAGTATATTCATTACATACTAGTTGACCAATATGCCATACTGGTCAACTAATGCGGTATATTGGTCAACTAATACTCTATAATTAACTATTGTAATGACTAGTTTTTGACTTCAATAGCTAATAGAGGTCCCAAAACCTTACAAATATATTTTGTCTCATTTGATCTTGCATAAATAAGTATTTGAGCATCTTTTACACACATTTCTAAGTATTTTTCAATTATTTGAGTATCATTGTCTTATATTATATGAATGAGCCTCTATGGAGATATCAAGTAATAAAGTGATGTATTTTGAGTTGTAAGATTTGGTTAGGAAATTATATTATTGTACTTGGGGTGTTCCATTTCACTATGAAGGAAGATTGTAAAAAGGTTCCTCTATGCTGAAAAATATTGTACAAAAGTTATTCTTCACTTTGAACGAAGAATTATAATGGAATTTCAAAAATAGTCTTATAAGTGGATGTAAGCAAGGATTTTTTTGAAAACTATAAATCGGTTTGCATTCTCTCTTTCCTATTATTTTTAAATTATTATTCAATTATTACATTGGTTTATGTTAGGTAATTCTTTTATAAGATATCTATTGATTGTTGTTATATTGAGTTTAGTGGTTACAAAAATTGTTGAATTTATAAACATCTAATTCACCCCCCTCTTGGGTGCCATCAGAGACTAATAAGTGGTATCAAAATAGGTTTATTAGGTTAGCATTTCTAATAAAATCATATAGGAAAGAACATAATGTCATGTTTAGGAAAATCATCTCATCATTTAAGAGGGACAAAGTATTAGTAAAAAGTCTTTAAATCATCTCATCATTTAAGGGGGACAAAGTATTAGTAAAGAGTCTTTCTTTGATGGCAATGGTTACCTATATTGGAAAATTATGATAAGGTTTTTCTTAATAGTCAAAAGTCTTAACCTATGGGAAATAGTTTTAAATGGTCTCTGTATTCCTAAGAAAATTGTTGATAACAAAAGGTACCTATATTAAAGGAGGAATAGGAACTTCAAGATAAGAGATTAATTCTCTCGAATAGTAGGGTCATACATATCCTATTTTGGACATTAGGAAGAAATGAAATCAATAGGATCTCTATATGTGAAATAACTCATAAAATTTAGAACACTTTAAAAGTTAAACATGAGGGAACAAATTAAGTAAAGGAAAGCAAAGTTAGCATATTAACATATCAATATGAATTGTTTCAAATTAACATATCAATATGAATTCTTTCAAATGAACATATTGAAAATATATCTGACATATACACTAGATTTATTGATATTATTAATGCTATCAAAGGTCATAGAAAAGACCTATACTAATGTTAAAATGGTAAGAAAGTTACTTAGATCACTTTTAAAGACATGAGAAGCAAAAGTGATGATTATATAAGAAGTCAAGGATGTAATAACAACACTACTATTAGAGGAACTTATTAGATCTCTTCTTACTTACAAAATCAAGTTCCAAGAGATGCAAGAAAAATGATGCTTTTAAAGAAAAATAATTTAGCATTCAAAGCCTCAAAGAAAGAATTTAATGAAGAGGAAGAGACATCAACTAGTGAAAGCGATGAAGAAGACATTGCCTTAATCCCTAGAAAAAATAATAAATTCTTAAAGAAGAAGTTCTTCAAAATAAATGACTTCAAAGAAGTTAAAGATGATTTAAAATATCCTCTGACATTATATGTTTTAATATAGAAAACATGGCGATATGAAGTTACAATGTCCTTTACATAAAGGTAATGAGAAGTATGAAAGAAATTATAAGAAGGAGGAGAAACACTTAAAGCCTTCACTTAGGATGACACAAGTGAATATGAAAATAAGCATTCAAAAGAAGAGATAGCTCATATGTTCTTTACCACTATAGACGATGATGAGGTAACAACTACCTCTAATTGGTTTAATATGAATAGTGATTTAACATATGATAAATTACTCGTAAAGTTTAGAAATCATGAATAAGAAAAGGAAGAAATTATCTTCCAAAGTCAAGGAAGTTTAAAAATGGTTGGATGCATGTTTTAATGTAAAAAAAAATTGAAAAGTGAATTGAAAAATATTAAATCATCAAAAAATGTGATCATTGATGAAAATCATGAATTAGACACATTAAATCATGAAAATGATACATTAAAAAAGGAAATCCATACTCTCAAAGATTCATGATCTAAATTCACCAAAGGGAGTGAAAAACTAGAAAAAAACCTAGGAGATCAACATAATTCTAATGATAGGCATGAAATATGATACACTTATATTAGTGAAGCCAATTTTAGAACCATGTTGTAAAAGGAAATTATTTATATAACAAGGAACTATTGCCTAATGTGACAATTAACTATAGAGCATCCACATCTAAGCATATACATATACATGGCACATTCATTAGGACTAATTATAATCAAACATCATGTTTTTGTATATGCTTACAATCTAGGCATATGATTCAATACTCTTAAAGGAAAAATAGATATAACTTCTATGATAACATGTAAATCCATTATTACCCTTTTAGGCCTCAAGGAAGAATACGTATTCATAATAAGCTTCATACATATAATCATGATAGGAAATTTCACTACCATATGAAAATATTCAACACCATTAATGTCTAAAGGAAGATTCCTCATTATGCATACGCACATAGAATACCAAATAATGCACTTATATATCATCATAACTCATTAATATAACAATTTTATGGTAAGTATAGACATATTGATAGATTTTATTTTATTAAACAAAGGATGGTAAGCAAACTCTTAAGGAAGTGAGTTGAAAAGAAGGAGACTAACAATCAAGGCCTAAGCTCATTTGGATACCTAAAACATATTGATTCACTTATTTTATAAGTTTCTTAAAGTGAAAATGGTATGCAATAGAGAAGGTAATATTATCTTTGAAGAGCTTATGTTTTTTTATCTCGATGGATCTACCCCTTTTTTTTTCAAAAAGTTCTTGAAGATGTTTATATAGAATATGGAAAAATTGGTTCTTAAAGAGAGCAAGAATGATCAAAGACTCTTCAAAAGAGTTAATTATTGAAACAAGCGAGGATGATAAGAAGGATAAGATGCTTCCAATGGATTGAAATAAAAAAATAATTATTTAAATCATATTATGATAATGTTCAACAAGAGGTACTTATTAGTTTAATTTAGAAATATGTTACATCTTACATTTATGTTTCAATTTGGGTCTAAATCCTTATTAATGAATGTTTAGGTTTGCACTATATATATTCTTATTGATGAATGTTTAGGTTTGCACTATAAATAAGAAATTTATTATATATATAGTCTAAAGCCCATAATATATATATATTATGGGCTTTAGACTTAGCAATTATGAGCAAATATGGATAAAATTTATTGGTAACTAGACCAATTGGGATATAGTTTCACTAAATTAATGAATAATGATATTAGGAGAGAATTAGACATGTTTCTATGTGATTAACGTCTCCTTTAATGTTTATAATAGTTTTTGATTGATATTTCCATGAATTATGAAGATTTTTGATGTTTTAGTTTAAGTTTAAAGTTTATTTTTCAAGTTATCTAGTTAATTGGTCAACCAATATCTTAGTGTGGTCGATTAGTGTCCTCAAAATACACCCTCTCCTATTGGAAACTCCAAACTTGAAGAATAATAAGCTGCAGACTTTGAACTAGGAGATTGATAAGATTGCATCAAAGAAAGATTTTGAAATAGTATAGAAGAGAAAATTGAGTAGGGAAAAGAAACCGTCTACTAATAACTACAAAACATGAATACTACAGCCTGGAACAATAAAGGAGCTAATGCTCCTTCTAAGTTACTTATCAAAGATTTCATTAGTGAAAATAAACCTAATCTTCTAACTATTTTGGAGACTAGATTTAGGACTAGTAAATGTAACATTTTGAAGCTACTAAGAAGTAAGTGGCAAGAAATAGCCAACTTTGATCAAGATCTTGATGGCAGAATTCTAGTTCTTTGCAACAATAACAAAGTTAAAGCTTCTCCATCATATATCACATATCAGATGATTCATATTGCTTTTAGATGCAAATCCTCTAAAGTTGATTGTCAAATCTCCTTTATATATGCTCACAACAATGGCTATCAAAGGAATCACCTCTGGAATGATATTAGAAGGACATCTAGTCACACTAATAAGCTTTAGTTACTCATTAGAGACTTTAATGTGATATTACACCTGAAGAGGCAGAAGGGGTATATGCCAATAAGATTCCTTGTTAGAATTTATTGTTATGCTTATCAGATGTTGAGGTAACTAATATAGCCTCAGGTGGAAATTTCTTCACATGGTGTAATAACTAGCAGGGAAATGATCTTATTAGGGAGAAACTAGATAGATCTCTTGTAAATATTGATTGGTTTCAACAATTCCCCAATAGCTTTACCTTTTTTCATAACTTCTTTTTTTGTCATATCACTCACCTACCATTACTTCAATAGATTATGAGAGAATTAGGTACCTTTTTAGGTTTAACAAATTTCTAATTAATGTTCTAGGTTTTGATGATGCTTTGTGGAAAGGAACTAAAACTAAAGTGAATAATTTTAAGCAATATAAATACAATCAGAAAATGTTTTTGATCAACCAAAATCATAAAACTTTTGTATAAGGAGAATCCAGGAAATTTACACCATCTTATTGCTACTACTAGAAGTGCTTTAATCTCAGAATGAGTTGTATAACATGCTTCAATGTAGAATGCTCACTGAAATGGAAAAGCAAGCTTTGTATAACTTCTCTAGAGCTCTCTCCTTTGATCAGTCCTTAATAAGGTAGAGATCTAGAATTGCTTGGTTGAAAGGAGTAGAAAGGGGTTCAACTTTCTTTCATAGATTTGTAATCTCTACGAAAGCTACAAACATGATCAACAGTCTAATGTGTAATAATTACACCATCTCCAATCAAGACTTGTTGAAGTCAGAGGCCTT
Organism: Erythroxylum subrotundum; assembly: GCA_027563845.1. Classification (NCBI taxonomy): domain Eukaryota; kingdom Viridiplantae; phylum Streptophyta; class Magnoliopsida; order Malpighiales; family Erythroxylaceae; genus Erythroxylum; species Erythroxylum subrotundum. Next base: position 2,707,401 of record JAOQMQ010000007.1, on the reverse strand, counting down.
TAATTATTTCTCGAGTGTTATAAATTCCCCTACCAATGCTCAATCCTCAATGGAAGTTCTGAAATATATCATGTGCAGTTTTATTACTTCTCCAAAAATTGAAGTACTCTTTAAACCTGTGAACAGAGTAGAAATTAAGCAAATTATCAAAAGTTTGAATCCTTACAAGACTCCAGGACTACATGGTTTTATCATGATGTTCTTCACTAAATCTTGGCATATAATCAAAGATATAGTACTAGATGCAGTAATGGAATTTTTTTATAAGAAAAGGATGCTCAAAGTGATTAATGGCAATTTCATAATACTCATTCTTAAAGGAGGTGAACAAAAAGGTTTCAAAGATTTCAGGCCTATAGCTTGTTGGAACTTAGTCTACAAGATCATTTCTAAAACCCTAGTTAATAGATTAAATTTGATTTTGGCAAATCATACAGATAGTGCTCAAGGGGCTTATATTCCTGGTAGAGAGACGAGTGATAATATTCTTCTATTGTAAGAATTCATGAAAAGTTATTCCAAAAGGAAAGGCGGTAAAAATTGTATATTGAAGATTGATCTAAAGAAAGCTTATGATAATGTTAACTAGATCTTTTTAAGCAACATCATGAAGGCTTTGGAATTTCCATAATGTTTCATTGATTGGATTTCATTATGTTTCACCACTTCATCTTTTAGTATCGTGATCAATGGAGCGTTAAAAAAATTCTTCAAAATTTTAAAGGAATTAGGCAAGGTAACCATTCTTCACCATACTTATTTGCCTTTGTCATGGAGGTGCTCAATAGACTTTTTAGAAGAATTTTGGACAAAACAAATCATTTCAAATATCATTCTAAATGTAAGAAACTGGAATTACATACTTCTTTTTTGTGGATGACTTGAATATCCTAGCAAATGTAGACAAAACTTCACTTTTAGCTATTATGAAGGATGTCAAAATTTTCAACAAGCTATCCAGACTTTATGTTAATGCTGACAAAGGCTATTTTCACAATTTTTATAAGTACAGAGGATCAGAGAAGCATGGTTAAGTATATCACTAGTTTTAGAGAAATTTCTTCACCTTTCACCTATCTTGGAGTTTCAATAACTACTTCTAGATTGAGCTATGGAAGTTTTAAACCTTTGATGGAAAAAATATAAGCAAAAATCATAAGATGGAGTATAAAAACCTAAACTTTCCCTTTTATCGGTTTATATATTTTATTCTGGGTGAATAGTATTTCTAGATGACTAGTGAACTCGGGTAAACAGTATTTTCACTCGAATAGGGGTTTTGAGGACCCAACCCTGAAAAAAGTGAAAATACCCAGAATAGGTATTAGAGTCAAATGATATTGAAATAGATCGAAAAGTCCAATCAGATGAATTTCAGGAATTTTTTAAGTTTAGGACAAAAATGCCTTTTTTGGAAAATAATGGGTATTAATGATTTTAAACCCATTCAAAATTTTTGAGGCATTTAATTACTAAGTATTGATCCTAATTAAAGTATCCCATGGTCAATTTGGTGGTGAGATGGTTGTGGAATATTTTCGAGATTTAATCTGGTTTATAGGTGTTGTAATCCATGAAAGGGCGAATTGATCTTTTTACATAAATGGAGTTAATTAATAAATTTTAAATGACTCACATTTATTGACCAATTACAAGACTTCATATTGTTTAAGAAACATTAAATTAGATGATGATTAGTCATTTAAGATGTTAATAAGAAAATGACATGTATAAAGTATTAAAGTAGTATAAAAAGGAAAAAGAAGACAAAATTTGGTTCATTGGAAAGGAGGATTAATGAGAATCAAAAAGAAAGAGAGAAAAAGGGAGAATTCGTCTAAGGAGAAGAGGAAGAAGAGAGGTGCAATTTTTGGTGGATTGGAGTAGAAATTGAAGAAATCTTGACCTAGGATTGTTGTTCACCAATTTCCTAAGAGATTAGGAGGAAAAAGTGGTAAAGGAGAGCCACCGAATGCGTGAGTGTGCTTGGTGATAAGTATGCAAAATTGTGAGTGTATCTTTAAAATGATTTTATGAAAGAAAAATGGTTTCTATTTTATCATGAAAAGTATGTTTATGAATAAGTTCATTAGTGTTGCTAGTTGAATTTGAAAGCTAATTTTTATGAGATTTATATATTTGCTTTAAGATGGCATCGAATTGAAATTGCACACCTGTGTATTACTTGTTGGTTAGCCTATGGTATACCATTATGTCTCCTTATACATATGATTATACCAATCAGAGTACGTTCTAACGTGCATGACAGAGTCTGGGGGAGTGTCTATCACTAATAGTGGGTGGTGTCGTGTCTATCAGTATGTCTTGTGAGTCGCCCTCTGCACGTATGAAATATATATTGTGCTAACATTGTTATGGGTAAAGGATATAGAACCAGCTCCGTAACAATTGGTACATAGTGGTTAACCTAGTGCCAGTAAGTGATGCAAAAATAGCTCCATGTCTAAAAGTTAGCCAGGCACGAGTGAGCGATTCAGAACCAGCTCCATGGCCTTACACCTAATGGTACCAAATGGAAAAGAAAATATTAAAAGAGAAAGTTCATGAAACTACCTATTGCCATCTCTGTTTACCTTACAAGAAAAGAGGAACTTGATTGCTTTTTACATATGCATTGATCATATGAATTTGTTATATTAGAACATTGGTTATTGCTTGAAAAGAAAAGGAAATTATCTTTGTTCTTTATGAAGGTTAATGTTTGTATAAATATTTGAAAGGAAACCATAACACTCACTAAGCTCGTTTAGCTCACCCTTTATTTTCTGTTCTCTTTTTTGAATTTTAACCTCCCAAGTGCAAGCCAAGGGATTTTAGTAGCCGGGACTCCACTATTTGAGTAGCTACCTTCATCACGTGTGGCTGTGTAGGCAATTTTGCTTGTGCATTTGTTTTATATGTGTTACATTATTATGAACATGTTTTGAACATCTTTTTTGTAAAGATAGACTGTAAATATTTTACTACATATAGTTCATCATTTTCATAAATATGTCCTGATCTTGGTTTTGTGAAAATATGGTTATTTATAAATGTTCTTTTCTTTAACTAAATGCATGAATGTGTTTGACCCTTTGTAATTGTTTATGAATGGACTTGAAGTCCAGAAGTAGCAGTGATGCTTTGGTTAAGTGGATAGAAGTGTTTTGAATTGCTTGTTAGGAACCTAAAATTTTTGGTTTTATTAAATAATAGCTATTATGCTGCCAAAATTTTTAATGAAGGTCACTTTTATAAACTTCCACTGCTATTCCTTTTTATTTTCTTTATATTGATTTTAAAATATTTTGAAGAAAAGGAAAAAAGCTTAGCTCCAGAGGAACTTTCTAGTTAGACTAGATATTAACTGGAGGATTTTCGTGGGGTGCCGGGCAGGTTGCCTAGGTATCAAGAAAGGGGCCTATCATGCAGGGTGAAAGCTTTATCTCTAGGTAAAAGAGCTCAACTAGTTATAGCTATGTTATCTTCAATCCATATAAATTGGGCAACATACTTGGCTATTCCAAGTGTTGTGAACAAAATCATTGATAAAATACTCAGGAAATTTCTCTTGTTTGGTTCAAAGGAAGGAGGTTGTAAATCTGACATTAAATGGTTCGAAGCTTGTAGCTCTAAAAAGTAGAGAGGTTTGAACATCATTCCTTTAAAACTGTTGAACAACTATATGATGATCAAGAGACTGTGGAGATTGATTATTGATCATAAATCTTTATAGTGCGAGTAGGTGTATGAATACCACATCAAAGATAAAAGCATTTTTGAAATTGATCTCACATTTATGAATGCATCCGCTACATTAAGGAGATTCTCAAATGGAGAGGCTTCATTAGAAATTATATCAGGAAGGTAGTAGGGAACGAGATGAACACATTGTTCTGGCATGACAATGTGATTTCTGATGGTCCTCTTGAAAATAAAGTTGAGCTATGTGTATTGAAAGCATCATTCCAGGCAATCAAAACCTATGAAATGCAATGATGGTTAAAAATGAGATCCTTATGAGAATAAATGATAGCAATATGCAAATAGAGATCAACAATGAAGAATTAAAAGAAAATGTGGAAGACAAAAATTAGTGGTATCCTAACGCTAAAGGAATATATAATAATACTTCATGCAGAAAACTTTTTTAGCAGAATCTCAAGAATGTCTCATGGTACAAAATGGTATGGTGTAAATACAATCTTCCCAGAGTAGCTACAACTTTATGAAGGCCTATAAAAGAGAAACTACCCATTATTGATAACTTAAACAAGTTTAACTACTTAACAAATTGGTGCAGCCTTTGTAGAAGTCAGTGGGAGAGCACTACACAACTATTTTTCAAATGTAAATACACATGTGGAGCTTGGAAAATAGTACTTCAAAAATGTGCAATCAATAATCCCCAAAGGAGTGGCAACATATCATAAGCTAGAGTATGAACTTACAACATGTCAAAAAAGATAAAATGGTGTTATTACATTGCTTTATCCTACTTAGTACTACGTATATGGGATGAAAGAAACAGTCACATTTTCCATAACAAGGAAAGAAGCTATGACCATTTCATGATAGAGCTAGTTAATGCGATTAGAATCCACATAATTACCTTTTGTGACAAGCTTGTACCCAGATCAGCTTGTATTGACATATGGACATGTAACTATTTTATATTTGCAATTCTTTTAATGCCTTGTAGCTTGGCAAAATCATATGTTTGTATACTCTCTTCTTAAGAGTCTCATGTAAAACATTTGCTTTAAAACCTTTATGGCTTTATTATATTTTCAATTTTTTTAAAAAAATGTTATTTGTTTACTAAGACTCTTAATAGAATAAGTAGTTCTGTAGATCCAATTTGCCTTGACCGTATCAATCTTTTAGTGGATTGAGTTTCTGAAGAATTAGGTTTGATAGATAAGAGTGACTTGTAAGATATCCTGGATGAGAAAGTATTGACATGTCAATTGGTGCAATGATTTTGAATGATAGTGATGATGAAGCTCCTCTCAATGATAGAGATTTTGTAATAAATGAGAATTGAGGTCAATGTGATTTAAACAGATCTTCAATTGAATGAGGGTCTATGTTTTCATTTCTTCTCTTCTTTTAATTTCACTTATGTTTTATGTATATGCTAAATTTTATATATGCAATATAAATATAATTGTAAATAATTTTTTTTCAAGTTTTACTTCTAATTGGTTGTTTCCTCATCACGAACTCTTATTGTAAATTGTAATACTTAGTGAGTCATGAATATTTATTATTATTTAATTTGATATTTTGATGTAATTATTTTTTATTATATAATGAAATTGTAACATCTTAAGTACTTTGTATTATTCTTAATTTTATATTTATATGATGATTAAATGATCTTTTTTCATATTAATTTTGTTTATTATTCATAGGTGAAATATGTGAAAAGTAATAGTAATAAAATAAATAAAATTTTGTTATTTCAAATTTATATTATTATGATTTTTGGAGATATGGTTGATGTAAAATTATAAATTATATATTACAATATATTGATAGACTTTTTGTAATTTTTAAAAATTCAGATACTATTTTATAATTTTAAAAAAATACTCAAAATAGTACTCAGTATTAACCAATATCAATACAGTGTCATAATAAGCAATTGTTTTGAACTAATTTCTAATCTGGGTTAACTTACTTTTAAACATAGCTTTTAACAATATAATTGCATTGGCTAGATTTAAAAAAAAAAAATTGTTGGTGCAAGTCTCGTTGGTTGAAATTAATTTAATAATAATCAATAACGTCAATCAAATGAATTCTGTTAAACTTGTAAATCCAATAGAACCTTATAAGAAAGCAGTTGGTTTTAGCTTCCAAGCTTAAATCGTTTCCGCCATCATCATCAAATTCTCATTCTAGGTTTACATTATAAATATGTGATCAATAGAAGATTTTACAGCATAAACAAAGTCCTCAGTACTTATACTCTTCTGGAAATCTGTCAATTTTCAATAATGGGAATCATCTATTTGAAGTAGTTAAAATAATAATTACACAGTTGAGTCTTTTATCAAATTAGTAGCCAGGTTCTCGTTTCTCTTCGGAGCTTGAAACTTGGATCAGAATTACGTACTTTTAGTAACACATCACAAAAATAAATTCTTACACCGGCATCGACATGAAGCTCAGCTTTTGCATCACTCGCTCAGGAGATGATAGATTTGATGCCTGCAGCTTTATTTCGCAATCTTATAACCAAAAGGGACCACCAAAAGCTCACATTATAATTAACAACTGAACCGTAAAAAGAAGTCGTAAGACAAGACTTGTGTCAAGCCAATTGCAATCACTTGGTCGACATCAACGTGGGTCTTAATAGCATAGACAAGCTTCAATCCCAGCTCTTTCACAAGTCACACGGGTAAGGTCCCTATTGAAGGATCGCAACACGCAGCGGAATGCAATCACATATTAATCTATTGCGTTTAATAATCAAAATAAGCAGACAAATAAATACCTGAAATTCGTGATGACGAATCGATACTGAACTTCGAAACTACGAAGTCTCTATATGCTCCACACCGAGAAATATATCCCGCTTTCAACACTTGATATGGCTATGGTTAATTTGAAGAACCCTTTGAAGAACCCTTTCTTCAAATA
>JAOQMQ010000007.1:2669453-2698068 GCA_027563845.1 Erythroxylum subrotundum | reverse complement strand
TTTGTTTGGGCTTGTAAATATTCTTTGGATTTTTGTTCTGAGATTACGATATGTAATATATGTGTGTGTTTGAGATTTTTAAATAAGATAAATGTCTGTGTGATGTTTGGTTTTGTTCGTCCTGTCTTGGGTGGCATCCATGTATCCTCCCAGGGGATATTTGGGTGTTACATTTGTAATTACATAGGACCTATAAAATAAAGATAAAATTATAATTATTACACTTATGTCAAATTTGCATTGTTTAAATAAATAAATATATATGTATATATTTACCTCTTGCAAGCAACAATGAATCTTGTAGACAAGACTCTTACCCACCAATATAATTTTTTTCATATAACAATACAAAATATTTATAAGTCCTATTAAGACGTAAGGCCTGTGGAGGTCCAAAAGTACAAGATACCTATAATTTAAATATTGATTAAAATTTTGTACAACAGTGGCATCGTTAAAACTATAATTACACTTACTTTTGTATATAAGGAATTTGATATATATATTAAATATTAATATTATTTTACCATTGAACATACTACTTTCTCTTTACAAAATTGAGAATATATCTTTTAAGTTTCTGCTAAATTGTCAAAAGATAAATAAATAACATTTTTGAATTCATTAACGATACTTTTATACTCTTCAAATGTCAAGTATATACTAGGTGAATAAGTAAAAAAAAAACATATATTTTATTTTTGCCTATATTTGTTTTAATCATGTTACAATATCATCATATGAATATACTAATACAAGATATCACATATGAATAATATATTATACCACTTGCAATGCAACTACAAAATACTGTAATGAAGAGTATGTAAAGTCAAAGGACAACAAAATAAATTGACTATATAGATGGCCACTATTTTTGGAAAGGGGTTCTTCCTAACTTCAGTTGAAATTAACTTATTACTCAAGTCACTTTGCCTGGAGGAGAAAATGAACAAGGCAAAATTGTTTATGGAAGAGTGTCTGAACAAGCCTGTGTTGTAAACTTTACTATTCTAATTAATAAGAAATGGAGGAATCTTATGGGAATTGGCAAGAATGATGTCATTGGAAAGTTTGATGAGAGATTAAAGTTGCTTGAATTTGAGAAAAAAATAAGAGAAAAACCTAGTACACAGGAGAGTTGATAAGGGTTTTTTCTAATTTAAGTGAGGTCGTGGTTCAAACTATCTTTATGTATATAACTGTTTAAAACTTAGCACCAGAGTTTTGCCTCTTGTAACGAACTTGCCTAGTTCGAATGAAGATTATCTTAGTATGAATGGCTTAAAAGTGCATTCCTATAATTGGACCTCCTAAAACCCTTGCGCGAAAAAAAAAGGAGAAATACATGACCGGTGTTCGCGTGTAAAACCCTTTCACCAACTACTATTTCGAATGCAGAGAGGAAGGGATTTATTACTCAAAACCAGCATCCGCCGCGCCTTCAACAGACCCGCCACTAGCTCCGCCACCAACACTTTCAAGGTGGTGCTCTCCGACATCAAATAAGTAAAATTTCATTTCACATATGCGTCACATGTTTTGAGTAACAACAGACAGATACTGTCACTTTCAGGAGATGGATCCAAAAACAGAGCAGCGTTACTCTTACACTCCCATACTCTGCTGGAATCCTGAAGTCGAGGACTACTTCATCAAAGCCTACGGTCCTCACCATTTTTCTCGCATTTCTAGCGCCTTAACGTACTTACCCGTTTCCTCATATTCTTTGGTTTCTCTCGAAATTTATTCTTTTCCTTGTCCCCTCGGTTGATGTGTTTATTTTGGGAACGACTATGCAACGAACAAAAACATGTTTCTTTTTAGGTTTATGGTAGTGAAAAATGGTTTTTTAAATGGATGCATCTTCTTTGTCTTGTAGATATGAAATGTATTGTTTTGGGTAGTTTAGAAGTGTATGATTTTACTTAGTCCACTTGCAATTCTCATAACCTTTTCATACTCTTATAGTAGTTGATGAATTATAGAGCTTTTGGATTCCTTACAGCTCTACGCTTTACGTCAAAGCTATCATCTTTACTAAACTAACTGGGCGCATTAAACCTTTATACGAATTGTCTCGTTCTATCCCTCCTACTTTGACAAAGAGCATCGCCATGTCAATCTTATAATCGCATGTTCTGATTTATTTTTTCTGGATCCATTTCTTAACGCAACGCAACTCTCATTGTTTAAGTCCATATGCCACTTCATAATGATGCGTATCGATCAACTAGGAACTTGTATTCTACTAATCGCAACATTTCTATTCATAGCCTCTTTATAATCTTCCCGTTCTGGTGTACTTTTTGACTTTTGGAGCTTATGGTCTTTAATTAGCCTTAATTCTATAATTCATAACTTGAATCTTGACAAGTGACTCCTTTTTACCAAGTTTTGAATTTCATATTGATTAGGAATTAGAATTAAGGATAGTTTATATATAAGAATGAGACCATAACCCAATGCCTTAAGGTTTTGGGCGAATTTATCGAATATCCTTATATTTAAATTGCTCCTCGTTCTCCTAAATGGTTATTCATTGTTATTTCTTCCCATTTTTGTTTCTGTTGGTTATTTACTTCTTAAATTTCTAGGATGGGCATGTTTAAAATGATTGTCAAACTTAGAGCGTTCTATGTTTTTGTAATGTGAATAGGCGTCCATCAACTTATGCTTGCATTCGTGTCAACATGCTAAAAACAACAAGTGATGCTGTCATTCAGAAGCTAAAGACAATTTTAGAAGAAGTACAATATGCTGATAGTGCTAAGGACATACTGACTTCTAATGATAATGCACGCAATCCTGTAATGGAAAGCTTGCAAAGTGGATACATCTCTAAATGTCAGATACCTGAGTTGGATTATGTTGTTTTTGTTAAGGGCTCTGGTCCGCATGTAATTGACTACGGTCATAAACTAGGAAAGCCTCCAAAGGAGGTAATTGTGAGTCGAAAATGTGCTGAAGCAGTTCTTCGAGGTGCTCAAGTAAGTGTCCTATTAGGCCATTTGTTTTCACTATCTTGTGTGATTCTCATATTGACTATTGCTTATAGTTTTTATGTATCTTGTATACTTTTGTTCCTTCTCTAAGCATTCTTGCATGGCTCCAACTTTAGAATGTTAATCCTCAAGCTCCATCTTTCTAGTTAATTTACTTTTGTAGGATTTGACTATGGCTCCATAAAATGCCTTAATATTAATTGACAATTATAAAACATTATTTTGTAAATAATACCTCTTTTAAGTTCTTATGTGCTAGGAATGCGAACATTGCTGGAATGGCTTTGTATTGGTTTCTTTTTTGATTTACTGTAGGTATTTGTTCCTGGTGTAATGGCTTGTAGTTCTCATGTTGAAAAAGGAGATGTAGTTGCTGTTTCTGTTGCAATAGAGCAACGTGGTGCAGATGGTGCATGGTCTCTTGGGATAACACGTGGAACTGTTCTGCAAGGAAATCAGGCAGGAAAGGCAATTTCACATGCCAAAATTGTTACTCTTTGGACATAAATAATTTTTTGATTAATATTTTTATTATTATTGGTAGTTGTAAATTTATAAACATAATATAACATTGTGATACTAGTACTCACCTCTTTTAATATGGTGTGTATCTCAAAAGAAGTCTTTGTATCCCTGAAAAGCAATTAAAAGTTGCAACCCTTGCTTAATGCAGATGGATTTTGATAGATTGGCATTCGTTGTTTTAAATAATTTGTGATGTTGATATGTGTAATTTTCTTGTGGCTATTTGGTATGTTGATGTTGAATTTTAGAAAATTGTAATTATTTCATTGACGTAGACTTTTATATGCTTATAACTTAAACTGGTATTGTGGTTAAGTCATAAGTTGCTTGATTCTTGGTGAGTGAAGCAATTATTATACGAAGATTGTTGTTTTGATTGCTTTTTATTATTTATTTTTTAATCTTTGTATCTGTTCATATGCATTTTGTAACTAGAGGAAATATGCAATGCATACTTGTAAGGAAAAGGAAAAGGAATTCCTTGGTCTTATGAATAATTGAGTTTGGAGGCCAGCTATACTTTCTTCTAGATTTTCTCTAACTTGTCCATTTTGTATAAATTAATATATATACCATATAACCTAGTTCCAATATATTAAACTTTTGCTTGTTATTTGTCTATAGATGATGCCAATAATACTATTGGGCAATAAGATGCATCAACTAGGGAACTTTTCCATTAATATATTATATGATAGTTGAAGAAATGGCCTCTTGTTACATCATAACTGCTTGTAATTATGGAGATTGATTGTGATGCATTATTATTATTTAATGCAGATCCTTATTATTGTGAAAGAAGTGGCCTCTACATTGGTCAAGGAGTTGCAATGATGTCAAGAGCTGGCATATTTCGTGTATCAGAGGGAGTTGCTATTGATGTTAAAAATCGAGTATTTTGTTTGCCTTCTTTTCATGGTACATTTGATTTTTCTATGTAATGATTGGGTGTCAAAATTCCCTTCTCTAATTCTTTCATATCATCTAAAACTATTATCAATAAATATTGCTTTAGCCATCACCTAATTATGATAAATTGTATGATTTTCTCAAAACCTTTTATATAATTTAGCAAATTGGTTATAACTATAAAAATCTCTATTTTAAACATGACGTGAGGATAAATACTGAATTGTGAGTGTCAAGAGAATCAAAATAGGTTATTAAACAATTATCTAGATGATTGCTAGTAATGTTATGCCTTATTATGCTTAACTAGTTTGATTTAAGTATTTCATTTCTCTATCCTTCTTCCCTATCTTTTTTACGATGTCATATTTAATTTATTTTTTCTTTTGGGTGCTAGATGTACTTGAGGGTGAAATATTTCTCCAAAATCTTCCAAGCATTGTTACTGCTCATGCCTTAGGTATCTCTCTTATTTTCTTGGCTAAATTTTATTTTCTTTTGATATTTTTTGTTGATAATTTCAAATAAGAGAAAAAAAAAGAGAAAGGTAAAAGGTAAAGAAAGAAAGAAAATAAAAATTCTCGTAATGAGGCCCTAATTTAAAAGTTCTAATTCTAAATCACAGTATCCAAAAGTTATCTTTCCATTATGTTGCTACATATTCTAACCAACTACCTTTTAAAAAAAAAGATGTAAACATACTTCCTTTCAACATTTTAGCCACTGTTTACATCTTCTTCAGTTTTATGTTTTATAGGCTTAGCTACCATAATACAATCCTCACTCACATACACAAGCATGCAATTATATTATACTTTATGTCAACTAGTTCTAGAATTTGTTTGGGGATGTTTGGTTGCTTGTTACGAATAAATCTATCTCTTTACCCTTCAAAAAAAGAAAAATCTCTCTTTTTCATGTCTTAGATCCTAAAAGAGGAGAACGAATACTAGACATGTGTGCAGCACCAGGAGGGAAGACGACTGCCATTGCAATTTTGATGAAGGATGAAGGGGAGGTTGTTGCAGTGGATAGATCTCATAATAAGGTACAAATTTGACAAGATAGTGCACTTATTTGTTTCTTCTTTCTTATGTGACTTGCACTATATTAAAATCTAGATGTGTTGACTTGCTAGTGATATGTAATTTTTATATTTTATAAGATTTTGTTGCAATATTGACTTTAGGGTATCCTTTAGCTACTCTTTAACAGTTAGGGGACAAACTACTTGTTATGGTCCTTGGTTTTGGATTTAGTCACAGGACCTTGTAGTTAGAAGTTCCTTTAGTAGCTCTGCTTACATTGAACTTGGAAGACTTTCCCCCTTGTCTATGTACCTTGTAGAAATGAAGAAAGCTCATTAAGAGAGAACTCTGAATCTCATTATCTAGACTATTTTGAGTGAATAATAGTTCTCTCTTACTTTATTTCATGCCCTTGTAGAGGACATAAGATAATCTTGAAACCACATTTACTAACAAACAAACTCTTTATTGTAAGAACATAAACTAATACTATCATGATGCCAATAATAGACTAATAAACTCTTTACTATAGGAACAAAACATAATTCTAGCTAGATACCAATTGCAAATTAGTTTGAGCTTCCTACTTTTCCCATAGGTAAAATGATTGTAAACTTGGTTAAAAGGCATCATCTTCACTGAATTAGGTTCAGGAATTTGGACTTGATCTTGGTGTCCAATAGTAACATTTTCCACGCCATTAAGGATATGCTTGACCTTAGGCGCAAATGAGGGACAGCTTTGAAGAACAATAGAGGTTGGTTCCTATGAAGCATTTGTGAGGGAGAGAGACAAGGACTTATTCGTGCCTCCATTGATGTGACAATCCAGAATTTTCTTAGGAGTGGGTTAGACTTTGCCTTTATGGACAATTGGTAGGTACAAATGAGTAGGCTGGAGTCTATGATACTTCTTTAAGTAACATGAAAAACATGATGAATCTGAGCCTCTAGTGAAACAAAAAGGCGATAGGCAACCACTCCAAAATATGCCAGGAAAGGGCCATATAAGTGAGAGGACACTTTATTGTTACCCTTATTTGTTAGAGATAATTGTTGACAAGGCTAGAGTATTAGCAAGATTGAATCACCCTACATAAATTGGACATCATGATTCTTGAGGTCATAATTGGTCTTCATGCTATTTTGAGCTTAAATACACTTAATTTTTTATGTTCACTTTTTAATATACCCTAGACATGCTGTAATACTTTTAGGGTATATGCTGGGGCCTTACAGAAATAACATAGTTTATAAATGAGAAAGGATTCATAACTCAAAGCCTTAAGGTTTTGAGTTAAGATTTGAGCCCCAATAAACCACTCTCTTTAAAAAGAATAATTACAAAATGTGACTTGGTATCAGAGCCAAGTGTTTTAGCTCCTATAATACCATCAGAAATGAGGACGATGCAACTAGAACATGAGATCTCTTGGTTACGAGGCAACTAGAACATGAGTTCTCTTGGTTACTCAAGACTTTGATACTATGTCAAAAAACCATTCAAACTTTAAGTTAATGGGCAAGCCTAATAATGGATAATATACTATTCTAACATTGTCCAAAGCTCAATTTTGTACAACAAATGTGTACATGGATTGACATTGTAACTATTATGATTTAGTTCACTTCATAATCATGAAGTATCAAGTTTGCCCTAAAATGACATCTTTACTACATCTGAGATTGGCAAATTTAATATTGAAGTGCTCTCCAATTTCATCTTCTTCCTACTTTGCTTACTTGATCATGTAGGTATTGGATATTCAGAAGTTGGCTGCAGAAATGGGATTAACCTGTATAAGGGCCTATAAACTTGATGCTCTTAAAGCTGTTTGTCAAAGAAATGAATCTGATGATATCATGACAATGGAAAGTTCTTTTCCATTGATGCCCAGTGATGAGGTAACATCTCCTTGTGCTGCCGAAGGGTTAAAAGCTGGTAAGACATTTACCAAAAATGGTATGTAAATGCTGCTTATGTTATCTTACTATGGTTTAGAAAAAACTTGATAGAACACATATTTGTTAAACAGCTTGGTGAATCTGTCACTAAAAGAGAGAATAATTAGTTTTGTCAATCTGTAATTTGGAACTGAAGAAACAGTTTGACCTTGTCAATTCTGAGTCAATATTATCTCCTAAGTCTGTCAACCATGCTATATTCTTTAATGGTTATTTGTATTTCATGTAGGGATCAAGAAATCTTTTGGAATTTAATGTAATTGTAATATTCTTTAAGCTGTAAATCTTGTTTATCTTTCAATATGACATGCTTTATTCGGCATCCTCTAGCCTTCCTTTCCAAATGTTCCACATTATTGGTACTGTAACTAGACTTAATTAATAATCATTCAGAATGTATTTTCCCAAGATCCTGCATAGATGGGATTGAGTGGGTAATGATACTCTTTTTCTTGTTATTCCTGAAGTAGTTTTTCGTTTTCTACTTCCAAATTCTGTGCTTGCTACCAATGTTGAAACCCTATATGATTACATGTTTCTTCTATAATTTTCAATATTTAGTTACCAATGAAAGAGAGAATGGGAGAACTTATAATAGCAAAGCTGGCATTAGGAAGACTATGCGAAGACTGAGAAATGGGCCTGGAAGAAACCACTGCCTGGGTGGCAGGGTTGAAAAGTCTAAAGGCTTCTCTCCTGACAGCTTTGATAGAGTTCTCCTGGATGCTCCTTGCTCTGCTCTTGGCCTGAGACCTAGACTTTTTGCTGGAGAGGTAGAGCAGCCCAAACCAAAGCTTTTTGGTCTTTCTTTTTCCTTTCATATGTTTTCTTATAATCATTTAGAGAACTTGAGTTTTTGATGGGATTATATTTCCAGGATCACAATTTGAGAGGAAATTTAGCTGAAAAGGATAAACAGTGAATTCCCTATAACTTTATTTGGAAAATAATAGATCACACAGTATGGGCATCATTATAAAAGAACTAATATGGTGGTGAGGAATGACTTGTGGCTCCAAAGGCTAGGATATTATCATCACTAATAATGGTCTGAGTTGACGAAGGAATAAGAAAATATTTCCTAGCTTATAGCAATTTTTTTGGTGCATAAGTGCACCGTTAGCAGGGGGATATGCTTAAGATTGCATGGTTGGAAAATTTAGGTGATAGTTTATACTGAAATTATTGTGATGAAGCTTTCTGTGTGGGCAAATTTTCGTGGTATGTTGGTTAATATTTAGTTGACCTGGAAAATTTTCTATTCTACATGCCCGATGATAAATAGAACACATGCCACTTGTATAATTTAAAGAATTAGTATGCTAATGTCTCACCTGAATTTTTTTATATAAATGATATGTTCATCTTTGAATGGGCCATTGCAGTGCAATTTTAAAGTGGCGTTATGCTTTGTAGTCTCTATTATGGGGTAGACTATAAGTATTTTTATGCCATAGATATGTTAAAATAGATAACCATAAATTTGTATAGGAATGTGCATTGACATGTCAAATATGAGGTTCACTGAATGAATATGTGCCATGATGTCTTGTTTAATTTTATTTGGTTGGTTACTACTTCCTCCTTCAGTTTTTAAAGTTGTGCGCTTCTTCTTATTCAAATATGGCCTTGTTGTAGGACTTACCACTACCATATGTACAATTTATGATTCACATGATTATTTTGTCGAAAAATATAAACTTGTTTATATCATTTTCTTATAGGAAACTCTAGAATCTTTGAGAAAGCATTCAAAATACCAAAGAAGAATGTTCGATCAAGCTGTTAAGCTAGTTCGCCCTGGTGGAGTGATTGTGTATTCCACGTTAGTAAGAATGAATCCTCTTATATATTTAATTATTTTGTGTTGTTTCAATAATTATTTCTTGGTGCAACTCATAAAAGATAAGGTATATGCTAGCCTATTATCAACTAAACCAAGGATGTTGTACCATCTCCATTCATATCCCTTTCTCATTTTTTCTAATGTAGGCTGGATAGAATACATTCGAGCAATTTGATGAAACACGTATAAATGAGAAAATTTAGAGCTATTAGAAGGTTTTTAGTGGTGTGTTGTAATATAAGATTTTAAGGCCGACATTTATAAAATAAAAGATTAATACAAATGATAAATTTAGGAATCACTTCTAGAGTTTGCATCGAGAACTAGGAATTAAACCTAGGATTTGAAACAAACAAAACGATTAGAATCACACCAATAGGTTTTAAAAGTCACTTTTTGTGAATAAGAGTTGATTTGCTCTATATTATATTACTAAGAGAATGTAGTACATTTATAAATGAATAAGAGTACAGAATAGATAATCTATACAGATACAGAAGATAATCCTAGGATGGTGTTTATCTCTAAGATACTGCTATCTAATCTATAGAATTTGATTACAATCAGATTATAATATTATGAGATAATATGTATCTTGACCACACTCCCCCTCAAGTTGGATCATAGATATCAATCATGTCTAACTTGCTGATACATTCTTCAAACACTTGTCTTTGAAGACCTTTGGTAAACACATTTGCTGTCTGCTTCTTTGTTGGGACATAAGTTAGGCATATAGTCCCATCTTCTATCTTCTCCTTGATAAAATGTCGATCAACTTCAACATGCTTTGTTCTCTCATGGTGGACTGGATTGTGTGGCATGCTTAGGGCTGCCTTGTTATCACAATAATGTTTTATAGGTGACTCAAAATTGATTCCAATATTATAATTTTTAATATGGGCAAAATGTGAAGTCCATTAACAATAATTGGGCTTGGGTCAACCATTATTAAAATGACTAGAACTAGTTATTTGGTTAGTTGGCCCTTACCATTTATAAACTCTTTAACATTATCATGTTTAGTCAATATGTGATACTCTTTAACACTCCCCCTCAAGTGGAACTGGGACTGGACATGCAGTTGTCACTTGAAATAAACGTAGCAGTAATCGGACCGAATCGTTGAGATTGGACATTTAGATGGACAACCGGGAAATTAAGAATCCGGACCAAACCTGCTCTGATGCCGTGAATAAGAGCTGATATGCTCTATATTATATTATTAAGAGAATGTAGTACATATATACATGAATAGGAGTACAAAATAGGCTAGATAATCTATACAGATACAAAAGATAATCCTAGGATAATATTTATCTCTAAGATACTGCTATCTAATCTATAAAATCTGATTACAATCAGATTATAATATTATGAGATAATATGTATCTTGACCACACTTTTAGAATTCAAGAATCACTCCTATATATCTAGAATCACTCTTGGAAAAAGGAATCTTCATACCTTGAAAATTAGTCTATTTTATTCTTTGAATGTTGAAAACAGATATATGTATATATATCTATGCCTATATCTATGTTTATATATATATATACACCTGAGTTAGTAATAGTAGTGATAGAGTGAGATGAATTTTTCAATGCTTCTTAGTATTCATCTACAAAAACTATAATTGTCTTCTTAGCAGATGAGCTAGGTGTAGTAACAATAGTTGCACTATGCGCTGAATGAATTTCTGATATTTATTTTGAAGCTTTCTGCATGTTTGTTTGGTATGGTATAGCTCATGACAATAATGACAAATAATTCCTCACATTTTGGTTCTTATTGTCCCAATGTCTTATTCCTACTCTGTTATTATTCCTCCAAAATGACTTTCCAGTGTTAGACGCATTATTTCGACTCACAAGAGCACTAGAGATTTGAATGCTTTGGTATTTGTATGGAGTATCCACTTAAAGATCTCATGTATGAAAGAAATCTTAGCATTATAAAGAATCTGAGACTTAGCAATCTCAAACTAAGAGTTAAGATCAGTAAAAAAACCTCATTACTACTATCTGATCTTGTTGAGCTTGTTAGACTTTAACATCAGAATTAAAAGACAGCAACAAAACATTTAATTTTTTATAGATCTTTTGAAAATTCATAAAATATATTTAAAGACATGGGTCTTGTTGTTCACTCGGATAAATCCCCTTACACACTTCATAAGTACAAGTCCTTTTCCAAAAGACTGAACTTCTTAATAGTCCATCAAAACATACCCATAGTGATTGATTAGACTGATGACTTTATTGTCAATAGAATTCTTAATTTGCAAGAATAGTTGGGTATTGTCTCGCAACCATTTTCTTCAGTGAGATGATGATCTTTAGAAATAGTTCTAAGTTAAATCAAAACTGTCTCTTTAGAAATACTTCTTAAGGTAAATTTGAATTGTCTCTTTTAGAAATACTTCTAAGATAAGTCCGAAATGTCTTATTCCATTTCAAATAATTGAGACCAGTCTACTTATAAAATAATAATAGCCATAACCAAGTGTTTTTGTTCATTAGCCATAGGGACAAAAGAGTTAAACCAATCAAGGATATATAAACAAGTTTCGAGACAACAAGAGATGCAACCGCTTCTTAAGTAAACTAAAAATTAAATTTAAAGCAATCAACTCCTTATGCTTCTAAACCAAACAAAACCATGATAATCAAAGGAAAAAAAATGAAAGGGCAAGATTTCCTGTTTGGGTTTGGAATGGAGGAGCTTTGGGAACTTGCAGCTTCCAATAACATCACCAATAATAAAACCAAGATGCAAGGGCAACAAATATAGTCACCTAGAGCATCAATAACACCAATATGCGTGGAGCCACAAAGGAGCAAGGACTGAGCAAACCCAAGTACACAGAGGTTATGGAGAGGAAGATTCGATGTTGAAGAAGTTGAGTGGGAGAGCAAGTGAGGTTCATGCAGAGGGCTTCTAGTGATTGGTCTTCGGGGAGTGACCGGTCGACTGGCGATGCTCTTAGTGGTGCTGGTTATGACGGTAAATGGTCACCTGAGACAAGTGGCCCAAAAAAAAAATCCCTTAAAAAGTTCTGCTCTTTGGACAGAATTAAAAATGAAGGTGGAAATAAGGCTTCTACTCATTGGGGAGAACGAAAGCAAAAAAACTCAAATAGTCAAAGCTTGGCTCTGATATCATGTAATGAAAGAAGGAAAGGTATTTGATTTTTCTTAATACTTTGTACAAAGTAGGGTTACTGTTGACTAGAGTAATTAGATTGGATTATTTCTTTGTATATATTTAGAAATTAATATCTGTAGTGATCTCTTCCTATAATTGAAAGATCTATCCCTATAATTGGGAGATTTGATAGTTAAGAATATCCCTTAATTATAGCCAGGTTTCTTGTATTTATATCATAGAAATCATATGTACGCATAATCAAGTTCAATATAGTTTTCTTCACTAGTTTGTTCTTGGTATCAGAGCCCTCTCTGATTTACGGGCCTGTTCTTTATCTTGGAATTTTTCCCTTGTTTATTCCTCTCTGTTTGGAATAGTGAATGGCTGAGTTTGTACTCGCCCAAAAACGTCCTTTTCTTCTCACAGCCCACCCAATCTGGTCAAGAACGAACCGACGATACTTGACAGCATTGGTGCAGCCACGTGCCATCGCAAACTGACAGCTTCCGACTCGCGTGAAGTCCATGCACCACCCTTTGGCCATCTTTCCATCTCGAGCCTTCGACCACCAGCGTCGCTGGCTCCTGTTCATACTCTTTGAAGTGTCTAACCTCCAGTAGCCGATCGAAAAAAGCGCTAGAAGTTTCTGGTTGTTTCTAAACCTGTCTGTTGGTATATTTTTCGTTGTCTTGAGTGTTTTCTGAAGATGAGTGGAAAAAAGGTAACTCTTTCAAGTTCTGATAACCCTTCACTTCAAATTAGTCCCGTGAAACTTGATGGAACCAATTATCTTACTTGGTCAAGATCTTGTTTGTTGTTCATCAAAGCTAGAGGCTTACAAGGTTACATTAATGGTGATAGTCAGAGGCTTGATGTCAATAATCCTGATTATAATCATTGGGAGTTTGAGAATTCTCTTGTGATGTGGCTTATAATTTCAATGCAACCAAAGATTGCTAGGGCGTATTTGTTGCTCAACACAGCAACAAAGATTTGGGAAGCTGCTTCTCTGACATACTCTCAAGTAGGTAATAAAGCACAGATTTTTTTATATTCGTAATAAAACTACATAACCCGAAGCAGGGAGATATGACTGTATCACAGTATTTTGCAGAGTTATGTGGATTGTGGTAGGAACTAGATTATTATCAGGATTTTCAAGTAGAATGCTAAAAGATGCTGCTAAATTCTAGAAAATGATAGAAGAGGATTGAGTAATTGACTTTTTAGCGGGTCTCAACCCAGAATATGATCATATACGAGGTATTATACTTGAAAAAGAACCCTTCCCTCCAGTACAACTTGCACTTTCTCTTGTTCAGCAAGAAGAAAGTAGAAGAAATGTTATGCTAAATACATCCATTGTTGAGAAAGCAGGGTTAGTGGCTAGTTCTATTGAGAAGCGAAAATTTGATAACGATCACCTACACTGTGATTATTGTGGAAAACAAAGGCATACCAAAGAAACCTACTGGAAATTGCATGGATGACCAAATCAGAGTCGTGGAAAATGCAGCGGCTCATTGGTAAAGAGTTGTGCTCACTTGCCTGAAGGGAATGAAACATTTGAAGCACTGTTAATTGGAGTTTTATTCAATGAGGAACTTCAAAACTTAAGACATCTTCTCTCAAAGCTGGAATCTCCTTCCACAGTTGGTACATCAAATATTGCAAAATTAGGTATTGTGTACTCAAATCCTAAAGATAATCCTTGGATTATAGACTCTGGCGTTAACAGACATATGATAGGCTCTCAAAACAAATTTTAAACATATTCTCATGGAAAAAAAGGGATAATGTTAGAATAGTTGACGGGTCTTTTACCTTTGTATCTGGTATAGGTTCTGTTAACTGTACTTCTAATATCACTTTATCATTAGTACTTCACGTACCTTGTTTTCCTATTAATCTTCGCTCTATCAGTTCTATCACTAAGGATCTTAATTGCAAAGTTGAATTTGTTCCTGACTATTGTGCTCTTTAGAACTTCACATAAGGCAGAGGATTGGAACTAGTAGACTATAGGATGGCTTATAAGTCTTGGGAGAAAATCCCATGACAGTTGCTCATCAAGCGTCTCTTGGGAATGATGTGGACAATAAGGAAATTCTATAGAAGCATAGGCGGTTAGGACATCCCTCGTTTTTTGCTCTAGAAAAATTATATCCAAGCTTTTAAAAGAACTTCTTTTAATTCTTTGTTTTGTTAAGCATGTGAACTTGCCAAACACACAAGAAGTTCTTATCGTGTATCTAATAATAAAAGTTCTGCTCCTTTTATGACAATTCACTCTGATGTTTGGAGTCCTACTCAAAATCCCTCTCTTTCTGGCCGTAGATGGTTTGTGACCTTTATTAATTGTTGCACAAGATTAACTTGGGTTTATTTGATGAAAGCCAAGAATGAAGTGTTTTCGTGCTTTCAATCTTTTCATAAAATGATTTATACCCAACATGATGATAAAGTTAAAATCTTGAGATCTGATAATGGACTGGAGTATACGGATGGAAAATTTTGTGCTTATCTAGATTCCTATGGAATAATACATCAAACCAGTTGCGCCTATACTAGTGAATAGAACGAAGCTGCAGAAAGGAAGAATAGACATATTCTAGAGGTAGCTTGATCACGCATGTTCACCATGAATCTTCCAAATGGATATTGGGGTGACGCCATCCTTTTCTATCTTATCAATAGAATGCCACTTTGAATTTTGGACATTAAAAGCCTTGTAGAAATTTTTCAAGGTAAAAATTCGTATGCTGTACCTCTAAGAATATTTTGGTGTATTTGCTTTGTTCATGCTTAGAATGTAGGCAAGTTGGAGCCTAGAGCCTTGAAGTGTGTGTTTGTTAGATACTCTCCCACACAAAAAGGATATAAGTGTTGTCACCCTCCATCTAAGAAATACTTTGTTAGTATGGATGTCACTTTTTTGGAGTGTGACTCCTATTTCTCCATACATCAAACTCCTCTTTAGGGCGAGATTGGTGGCCAGAGGCTTTACTCAAACATATGGAGTGGACTATCAGGATATCTTTGCTCCTGTTGCTATGATGAATCTAATCAGAATTCTACTCTCTTGTGCAGCTAACTTAGATTGGGACATACAGCAGTTTGATGTTAAAATTTCTTTCCTCCATGAGGATCTGGAGGAGGAGGTGTATATGGAGATTCCTCCCGGGTTTGAAGATGAGAAGACACAAGGGAAGGTTTGTAGGCTAAACAAGGCCTTGTATGGGCTAAAGCAATCATTCAGAGCACGGTTTGAAAAATTCAGTCGAGCCATGGTTTCCTTTGGTTATCACTAGAGTAATGCGGATACCCTATTTATCTAGCATTCCCAAGGCAAGATTAAGCTTCTCATTGTCTATGTTGATGACATTGTGGTAACAGGAAGTGATACAGAAGAGGTGGTTAGGCTGAAGAAACTCCTTGCTCATGAATTTGAAATTAAGGATCTAGGGAAGTTGCAATACTTCTTGGGAGTTGAAGTCGCTAGATCAAGAAAAGGAATCTTTATTTCCCAGAGGAAATATGCTCTAGACTTGTTAGAAGAAACCGATATGATGGGTTGTAAATCAGCTGAATCTCCTATTAAGAGCAACCACAAACTTCAAGTGGGAATAGGTACATTAGTAGACATGGGAAGATATTAGAGATTAGTTGGGAGACTCATCTATCTCTCTCAAACCAGACCAGACATAGCATATGCAATTAGCTTGGCGAGTCAGTATATCCGTGATCCACGATATCCACACTTATAGGTTGTATTTTGCATCCTGCTCTATCTGAAATCTACACCAGAAAAAGGCCTTTTGTTCACTAACAATGGTCACCTTAAGATAGAAGCATTTACATATGCTGATTGGGCTGGATCTCCAGATGATAGGAGATCAACCACTAGTTATTGTACGCTCATAGGAGGAAATCTAGCACTTGGAGAAGCAAGAAACATAATGTAGTTGCTAGATCTAGTGCGGAAGTAGAATACAAAGCTATGGCACAAGGTGTATGCGAACTCTTGTGGGTAAGAAAGCTGATGAATGAGTTACAACTGATGGATGGAGGAAGTTTATCCCTTTACTGTGATAACAAAGCTACCATTAGCATAGCTCACAATCATGTTCAGCATGATAGAACAAAACACATAGAAATTGACCGACACTTTGTAAAGGAGAAACTTGTGGATGGTTTTTTACACTTATCCTATGTGGGATCTAATGAACAACTGGCAGATGTCTTTACCAAAGGACTCTACAAGAAGCAGTTTCACAATCTTGTTTGCAAGTTGGGCATGTGTGATATCTATGCACCAACTTGAGGGGAAGTGTTGACTAGAGTAATTAGATTGGATTATTTCTGTGTAGATATTTAGAAATTAATATCTATAGTGATCTCTGCCGATAATTGAGAGATCTATTCCTATAATTGGGAGATTTGATAGTTAAGAATATCCCTTAATTATAGCTAGGTTTCTTGTATATATATCATAGAAATCATATGTACAGATAATCAAGTTCAATATAGTTTTCTTCACTATTTCCGTCAGTTACATATATATATATGTATGTATGTATGTATGTATGTATATGTATGTATATATGCATATATATATGTATGTATAATCAAAACTAATTAGGGAATGTAATCCCTATTATCAAGCCTATAACAGGCTTGGAAATATTCTATCAGTTACATATCTCTAGAATCTGTCACACTAATAAACACAAAATAATGTTGACATGCTTTTCTTTTTCTAAAAGTAAACTTTAGCTATTTTTATTTTGCATTATCTTCCTTGTGTGTGGTTTTGTGTGTGAAATCCTTAGATGGTTGGTATGCCACTTCCTTGTTACAAAGATGGTTAATGTCTCCATGACTAAAGTTTTTCATTCTTCATGTTGCTAGATGTACAATAAATCCTGGTGAGAATGAAGCATTGGTAAGATATGCTTTGGATACATACAGTTTCCTGTCCTTGGCACCACAGGTTAGACTTTTAACTTTTTTTTCACTTTCAAATGTTCAAAATAATTAGGGGGTTTAACTTTAGAATATCTCCTTCTAATTTTACTAACGAATTGCATTTTACAGTAATTACGTGCTTCATAACACTGAATACTAGATAGGTTGTATTTGAAAAATTTAAGCTAAATTGTCTTTATCTGGGAACTTGTTAAGTCTGAGCAATGACTAAAACATTAAGTTGATGATATTGATGATTTTTGTAACTTTTTATTGTCAACAATGGCAACATGTTTACATATCGGTCTAATGTCTTGTACTTTAGTGATGATTGCACAGAGAAAGAGAGAGTGGGGAAGGGAGGGGAGGGAGAAGGAGGTTTCAGGGACTTGCAAAGAATACGTTTTAATAACATAGGATAAGATTGCAAAGATTGTAACAACTAAAACATTAAGTTGATGATAATGATGATTTTTGTAACTTTTTATTGTCAACAATGGCAACATGTTTACATATCCGTCTAATGTCTTGTACTTTAGTGATGATTGCACAGAGAAAGAGAGAATGGGGAAGGGAGGGGAGGGAGAAGGAGGTTTCAGAGACTTGCAAAGAATATTTTTTAATAACATAGGATAAGATAGTAAAACTGAGAATGTAGATTGTCACCTTAAGGCTATGTAATGTACGTGTCACATAGTTCGCATGCTACCTATGAAATTATTTAAATCAATACTGTAAATTCTCATTGGTACTTTATTAACCCTTAAATCTGTTTGTGTTGGGCAACATTGAAATCAAGATAACTTGGTACCAAGTCCAAGGCAAGTGATACCTATTAGCTTTTCAAACCCATCAAAAAGTGTTTCTGAAATTTCTCGATTATCTTTAATGCTCCTTATAATTATCATGAGCTCTCACTAGGAGAGATTCGCCGAAGAATTTTCTTCTCCAAATGAGATGACTAAAATTATACTCCAAACTAATAACTCCTGCCACTGTATTGCTCCTTTCACATTTCAATATCCCTTTGTTCATAAGGCGAGAAGCACGGTTTGCTTTTTGCTTGCTTTCTTTCAGCAATTGGGTTTTGAGCTTGATTGAGGTGCAACTTGGACAATGTTTTGGGAGATTTTTTTTTTAAAATTAAAAGAGAATTCTTTATTAATTATAGCAAAGCTATTACAAGGTTACAAAAGGTTCCAATTACAAGAGAGAATCAACAAAAACAAGAACAGAAGTTACAAGCAGCTCATTCTAAATGTTCCATCTCATTTTCATATCTGAAGTAAGTTGATTGTGTGCTGATTTAGCTAGCATAATCTCCCTTATCCAGTTGAGGTTGGCTTCAGCTAGGTAGTGCTTTTTGGTATCTTCCCCTTTATAAAGTCTTGAATTCCTCTCTTTTCAAATGGTATAAATGGTGGTGGTAAAAGCTGTATTCAGGATCCCTGCCCTTGGCTTCAGTTGCTTGGTTTTAGCTAAGATCCAGTTCAACACCCCACTCCACTCATAATTCTGGCAAAACTTCCCTTACTTGTACATTACTCGACTCCATATTGTTTTAGAATATTTGCAGTGAAAAAAAATATACTCCCTATCCTCCGTATTCACCTTACAAATTACACAGATTGGATCTTGTTTTGGGAGATTCTTGTGTACAGGAAAGGTCATGGTCCACTTTATATGAACAAGTTAATACTGAATATGGAAAATAGTGTTCTAATACCTTTTCTTAAAGGTTATCCATTGTTCTTTTAACCTTGAAGATGAATCTTGATGAACTAAATTTGCACATGAACGTACCAGTTTGATTGAACATGCAATTGAGAATGGTTTTTTTTATACGTTCCAGTGTCCAAGAATTGGAGGACCTGGCCTGATTGGTCAGTGTGAATTTCGGAATGGTCACATTGAGTAAGTAGTGCTGTCCTTTCATATGGCTTTGCTTCATTTAATTTCTTATATATGGTGCAAAATATGTTTGCAGTTTATACATGGAAACTATATCATTTAGTCTGCTTCCTTAATCTCTTGGTTTGTTATTAATGCTCGTCTAGGATGTGGCATTATATTTTTGTTGATTGATTAGTTATTGGAAAAAAGTCAGGCAGCTGATCTTGTTTGTATTAAAGAGTACTAAAGTTCGAGGCAGTTTGCGGTTGTTAGCTTTGCATTCTAAAATTAGAAAAAGAAACTGATTGTAATTACTTGAAACTGCATGTTGCAACTTATATCTTTCCATTGTTGTTTGCTATTTTGGACTGAATGAAGACTATGTTGCTCATTTATAATGAATGTCCAAGGAACTAGAAAGAGTTATGAGAAAAGGTTTTTTCAAATGGTTAAAGCTATTGCCTGTGTGTGCTCTGATCTTCTTTCTAGAAAAACTATTTCTATTTCAATGGGCATTCTGTTTTTGTAAAATGAAAAATTTTACCTAAAGTTAATTTGGTAGGGAAATGCATTTTGTGGCAGACTGACTTAGTTTGTAGCCGTGTTCATATTTATAAATTGTGAAGCTGACTCTGGTTCTATGTTAACCATCCAAACTGTTAAACCCAAAGAAATGTATGTTTGTTTTTGTAGATCCTGCGAGCAATTTCTGCCACATTATTGGTAGATTTGTCTCGATGGCTATAATTTCCTTTCTATTGAACTGACAATTCTACCATCAAATCTCATCATCATGTCAAGTTGCCGTGAGATGATTGATTACTCTGAAAGGCATTTTATGTCCATTACAATCTAACTGTGGTGGATACTCTTGCAGGGAATGGTTAAAACCTGGGGAAGAAGAATTTGTCCAGAGATTTGATCCGGCATCTTCCCTTGACACAATAGGTTTTTTCATAGCCAAGTTTAATGTTGGCTTGAAAGACGTTTGATTTTTACAGAAACAACTCCCATGTTTATTCTACCAACTTAGGTCGTGGCTTCAGTGAAGCATTGGAGTTTAAGCACATGAAAGCTTGACGGCTGTTTCGTAGAGCATGAGAAGACCCTCCTATACTTTTATAGTAATTTTGGCTGGATGATATGTTGCATGAAATTTGAAGAGCACGCCAAGTTTGTAACACTATGTTTCTGTCTTATTTTTGCTTTCTCATGGAGAGCATTAGAAAAAGAATAATTTTCTTACTTGTTTCCAGAGGACAGTCTTGAGGTAGCTAACCTTACAATTTAGTTCTGAAAACAGTTAGCTATGCTGGTTCTGTTGTTCAGTGATTTGATAACCTGATCCCACTAAAGCTTTTTTCATTCAGAAGACGTTTTATGTTTCTCGTGCATCTTTCCCCCAGCTTGTGGAGTTTAGGGTACATCCTAAGAAGATTCTTTGCATTGCATGTGATCATTTTTTTGACCTTTTTTTTATATTTATATATGAGGGAGAAAAATCCGATTACACAACGAGTCTTGGTAAACAGGTTCTCGACATATCATCTAGAAGGAGTACATGACCCCCAATGGATGGATGTTCAAAATAAGTGGTTCCTATCGCCAAATGCTCAGCATGGCTCGCTAATCAGTCCACACAGTGGTTCCTCTCGCGGTAGATGTGATGATGGATCACCGTCTAATTTTGCGTAAACAGTTTTGACCTTTGTTCTCATGTGAAACAAGCGTGAAAGCCCCTCCCAAAAGTAACGGATTTAGATTTAGTTCACCTTCAATTACATAAGTTATGATGCAATTCCCATTTTTGATTGAAACTGATTCATCATGCATGGCATGTTTACTTGTTTTATAAAGAAGAGTTATGTTTTGTGACATCTACTTTCCATGAGTATGATTCCTAATATATTGACGTTAGGAGATAGTTGTCTTGAGGGATTACCTTGACATAAACTACTAACTTCTGAACTAAAAGTATTGTCAAACTGATGTAGCCTAATTTTACTTGGAAACATACAAATGAAGCTAAGAAAAATCAAGTGGGAAGGACTTACTAGGAGACATGCATGGCCCAGAGATGGTTTTCAAAATTATATAGAAGCAAACAAGGGATAGGTTCCTTCGGTTTAGATTATTTAAAATGCAAACATCTTCTTTACACATTGAATTATTTCATCGTAGACGACAATTGAATTTATGAAGGATTTGTAAAATTTGCTGAGATAGAAACAATTTAAGAATGTTAGAAAATAACCAACCTCTGGTTACAAGCATGTGATGAAATGTTATCTCCTATAACATAAGATGGGTAATTCTACAATGTAATGTCTCCTTTGTCTCTTCTAGAAGTGATGAGTTTGCTTAGTAAGCGATTTTCTGCACATTTATACAGATTGAAAATTTGGCAATCGGTTTGCGTAGTTGAAAATTCGGGAAGTCGAGAAAGCCTTGAAGGTTGTGTACCAGTCACTCTCAAGGTCCAAATCGGAGGAGTTTCATGGCAACGTTGAACTGAAAGGTATATCCTAACAGATACCTCATGCGATTATTAATGCGTTAATTGGAAGAGGAGATTCCCTATATAAACTTGAGAAACAATTCAGCTTTCATAAGCCCCTTTCTCACTAACTCTTTCATACAATGGAGCTCACTAGCCACCATTGTATTTGTTTGAGTTTCATATTTACTCTAGTATTGGCTTCACAGTGCAGAGCTCGTACTGTTCAAGATGTATCAATGAATCAGAGGCACGAGGTGTGGATGGCTCTTTATGGACGAGTTTATAATGATGCCAATGAGAAGGAGATCCGGTACAAAATATTCAAACAAAATGTCCAACGTATCGACTCTTTTAATGCTGCCGGAAACAAGCCTTACAAGCTTGGCGTTAATCAATTTGCGGACCTCACAAATGAAGAGTTCAAAACTAGAAACAGATTCAAGGGGCATATGTGCTCTGAGCAAGCAGGAAGTTTCAAATATGAAAATGTCACGGCTGTCCCTTCTACTATGGATTGGAGGAAGAAAGGAGCCGTAACACCCATAAAGGACCAGGGCCAATGCGGTACTATATGTATCCTATAAATGGGTTTGATGTATTTTTAATACAATTCTCAGTCCACAGCTTACAATATATTGAATAACATTGATTTCATTAAAAACTGCAGGATCGTGCTGGGCATTTTCAGCAGTTGCAGCCGTGGAAGGAATCACTCAATTATCAACCAAAAAGTTGATCTCTTTGTCAGAGCAAGAATTGGTTGATTGTGACGTAAAGGGAGAGGATCAAGGATGTCAGGGTGGTCTAATGGATGATGCCTTCAAATTTGTTATGCAAAACAAAGGCCTAACAACGGAGACAAATTATCCTTACACAGCGGCCGATGGAAGTTGCAACTTCAACGCGGAAGCAAATCATGCAGCTAAAATAACAGGCTACGAAGATGTGCCAGCCAAAAATGAAGCAGCTCTAATGAAGGCTGTGGCAAATCAACCAGTTGCTGTTGCCATTGATGCTGGAGGGTTTGCATTTCAATTCTATCAAAGCGGTGTCTTTACAGGAGACTGTGGCACAGACCTTGATCATGGTGTTGCAGCTGTGGGGTATGGAGAAAGCAATGGCGTCAAATATTGGCTGGTCAAGAACTCATGGGGCACACAGTGGGGAGAAGAAGGTTACATCAGAATGCAGAAAGATGTTAGGGCAAAGGAAGGACTTTGTGGAATCGCCATGCAAGCTTCTTACCCCACCGCTTGATCATCTTATTCATGATGTATAAACCTCCACTTCCCATTGCTCCAAGGATGAATATCTATGTACATATTAAAAACACGTGTGCTTCTTATCATGCAGTTTCCTTTTGTTGTTTTTCAGTGTAGTGGTTGGTAATAGGAACTCATTGTATTATGTGTACGAGTATGTACATATGCAGTTATCATCATATTAATGCATTTGAAAAACAGGTTCAGCTTCATTTTTAACTTATTCTGATGTTTTGGCTTACAAGAATCGCTCACACTCTTTTATGAATCCTAAAATGGATGATATTCTAATCCAGTGAAGCTGCATCTAATTGCACCAGCAGTTTATTGTTTGTTCCATGATTAGTACCCTTTAAAATTCCATAGAAGGCTTAGAATGTGTTCACAAGAGTTTTGGGGCTTTTCCCGCCTATCCATCCAGCAAACCTAAGCTGCAGAGACCCCCAAAAACAAAGAAGTTGCCCAGTGAACATAAGCAATTTTGAATAAGACCAATGAATGTAAAATAATTGGTTTGAAAGATGGAGACTTGCGAATAAAATTAGCAAAAACAGAGCAGTCATACAAAGTGGAGAAATAGCAAAATTCAGTTGTCATTGTCATTCCATATAGATTTGAACATTGAATATGCACCAAAGGTTCAAGTAAAAATCAACCTACTGTGCTACAAAGGATTAAGCTGAGTACCTCACAATGAGAATGTTGCTAGCGGCCAAGAATTTCGAGGCTATAGGTTTAGCAGAGCAAGTCCTGCTGTAGAAACTATTAGAATCAACCACAGATGAAGATCTAGTGGGAAGGAATATGTGCCGGAAGTACCTCAGGCAAAGCCTTCAAGCAAACCAAACTTCAACAGGAACTTTTTTTGGTTGCAATCCAGCATCTCATGCAAGCTACAAGCGACATTTCTCTGTTTCAAAAGTTTATGCCGTGATTCTAAAGTCTTCTTTAAACCATGCTGGAAGAAGTGTGGATAATCAACAGCTTCATCAATTCGTTTCCCCATCACCTCTACCAAAAACTGGATCCTAGGCTCCAAAGAGTTTTTAATACTTTTAAACAAAATTGGGGGATAACCAGTAACCAAAGTTGCAATTTGCCTGTCCCCAAAACCGCAACTCTTGAGGTAAGAAAAATTTGCTTTTAGAGACTTCTCCACATCTCTACACAAAATTTCTGGAAAGCTCATGACAACTGTTTGCAGGTCAAGTTCTGTCAGACCAGCAGACTTCAGAAAGTCTGAAGTAGGGCGCAGTCGTTTAGGAACACTGTAACCCATTATAAATGGATGTTTGACCAGCACTTTTCCAACCATCCCATCCTTTGTGAGTCCGAGACCAACCAGAAAGTCCACTACTTCTGTCAGTTTGGAGTCAATACTGTAGCTGATAAGCCTTGGGTTAAGTAATATTAATTTGCCAAGCTGATTCTCAGGGACACCTACAGCCTGAAAAAAGGCCAAAAGTGGGCAGAGCTTCTCTTCCACACTATGAGAAAGTATGTGAGGGAACTTTGTAATTGCAGAAGCAACTTCACGTGGTTTTTTACCCAGAGTAGTTAGGCACTCAACCATGGGGATTAGCTTCTCGTTGAGACCTAGAGCAAGGATTTTTGGACACTTTGAAACAACAGAAGGGAGCTTTCTTTCCAGAATGCCAACGCTTTTCAGGTAATTCCAGTTTTCAGATGCTCTATCCCTCTCCACACCTTCAAGGCGCTTACACCTCCTCAATATGTCACGTATACTCTTGTCATCAAAGCCCCTCTCCCGGAAGAACCACATGATGCTACTACCACTCTGACAAGTGGTCATTTCCATGTTGCCTAAGAAGAAATTTAACAGAAAAAGTGCAGTTTCTGCGTAACTTATCCTAAATGGAAACAAGCTAGGCGCCAAATGAAGTAAAAGTAAAGCATAGATACCAATCAGTTCTGCAGGTAACATAAGTATGTTTTTTAATCTTTTGGCGTGAAAAATGAATATTGCCAAAGAAGAGCAATTCATTTCCAGTAATGGAACAAGAAATTTTTAAATCAAAAGTCTGAAGAACTGTCAGAAGACCAAAGGCTAACAAGAAATCTTGAAAAAAAAAAAAAAACTGCTCAATGGAAGGCATCAACAAGCAGAAGTATACCTTTGTATACTGCAATGTATCTGAAAGAACTTTGCAAAATTTCTTGCTCAAAACAAATTAAGAAGCACCATCTGCCCCTACATCCATTCCCATGCAATCCAAATGAACAACAGAGGTTAATAGTATTCAACATACACTCTCAGCATAATCTAACACATCCTATATACATCAGACCAGAACTTTTCATATTAACAAACTAACCGTATAAGTAGATTGAACAAGATGGATCAAGTGGTTAAAGGAAGTAAAGCAAGAACTTGATAATCGAAGATCATTATGGAAAGGAAATCCATCTTATGCATTTCATCCTTCATTGTCATTTGGCACCATCTTTCTCTCTATTATCTAAATATTAACTAGGGACCAGTGATGCAGTTCAAGTAACAACAAAACGGAGAAATAGAACTATGGAGGAATTATTCCAAATTATAGGTCAACTAAAAGAAAACCATAAAACAAATAAACAGGCTATCCATTAATAGATTAACACTCGAAAAGAAGTTGAACAGCTTTTAAACAGGTTATTCACAACCCATTGCAATACACGCTAAAAGAAGTTGGGAATTGCGATAAATTGTCTCCATTCAGAAAGAGAGCAGGATATAACTAGGCGCCTAACCAGGATAACACTCGACAGTGATAAAAAAAGGAAGGAAACCCGGAAGAACGGATAAACCTGAGGATGTAAGGAGTAAATTCGGCCAAAGCAGAGGGCTTGGAGGTTAAAGTCGCAAACTTTACGAAAAATAAGCTACAATTCTCAATACCAAGAAGTTAGAGAAGAGGGTTGGTCGTGATATGGTGTAATGGTAAGTATAAGGCACAACGAGAAGAAGTTGGCGTAGATGGGTGTTGCAACTTCTGGGTTCTTTCAGACTGAGGAGGAAGCCAAGAAGGAAGTAGGTAGAAATGCAGATAATGCAACTTTTCATTATTTATATGCAATTTTCACTCGTAAATACTATTTTAATATAATTCAATTTTAAAAAAAGTTTTTTGACGTAGCTTTTAATCATTCATGTGTAACTTCTCACACGAACATTATTATATAATTTTCAGTCATTTTTTTTTTCAAAAATAATTTTCAAAAATACAACTTTTCACTCACAAGCGCTATTTTAATGTAACTTTTAATTATCTAAATGTAATTCTTTAGTCTCATAAACTATTTTTATGTAATTTTTAATCATTCAAATATAACCCTTTCAGTTGTAAACATTATTTTAATGCAATTTCTAGTAACTTTATTTTAACTTTTTAATTATAATCACTATTTTAATATAAATTATAACTATTTAGATAAGACATTCGTATAGAAAAGAAGAAAAACATGGAGTTGTAAGACTTAAGGGCGAATTGATATTTTATTAGAACCAACAACATTCCAGTTGAAGTTTCAATAATACGTTAAGTCTAAACAGATCAAAAATTACGCAGTCTTATCCTCAATTAATATAGAGAATGTTTCTTATAGACCAACTTGAAAAAGATAAGATAATAATAACAATAAATAAATAAATAACTACATATAAATGAAGATATAAAAATGTACTAAAATAAATAATACAATAAATACATAACAAGGTAAATATTAAATAAAATATAAAATAAGTAAATAAATGCATACATAAGAAATAAGACAAATAAATAAATAAAACAAACAAGTCATTACAAGAAAATGTTTAGGCTAAATAACTAAGAGAAATGTACTACATATTAAATATTTGGACTAAAAACAAGCTCTAAGACTCGAAGGAAAATGTTAAAAAGACCTATGAAAAAGAAAATGACCTCTTTATGTAAAATCCTTTACTCGTATCCTAGTTCGCCAAAGTTTTCTATTGAGGGTCACGTCCTCAGTAAGTTCCAATAGGCCATATCATTTTTAATCACCTCTTTAGTTCTTCTTAGGCCTTTCTTTTTTTCTTCTTACAGTCTCTAAGTATAATCTTCTCGCATCTTCTCATTGGAGCATTAGGATGTCTCTCCTTAATATTTCCAAACCACTTAAGTCTTGTCTCTCTTCATTTTTCATTAATATTAGTTATCTTTACCTTGTCTCTTACTAATACCTTTATAATCTTAGTTCTTTTAGTAAGGTTGCAATTTTAACGGAGCATTCTCATCTCTGCTACCATTAAATTTTGACTTTGTACATGTTTGATGGACCATCACTCTATCCTAGAAAACATGGTCGGCCTAATCGTTAAACAATAAAATTTACCTTTGAGCTTGAGTAGTTTCTTCTTGTTATATAAAACTCCTAACGCACTTTTCCATTTAAGCTACCCTGATTTAATAAGATGAACAATGTCCTCATCGATCTCTCCATTATTTAGGATGATAGATCTTAGATACTTAAAACACTCTTTTTGTGAAATAACTTCTAAACCAATCTTTTACCTCCACATGGGGAGCCACCTTATGGCCCAAAAAGCTACCTTTTAAGGACTCAGTCTTAGTCCTACTCAATTTAAAACCCTTCGACTTTAACGTATCCTTCTAAAGTTCTAATTTGACATTGACACTCTCTTTTGCTTCATCCACTAAAACAATACATTAACAAATAACATACACCAAGGCACATCCCTGTAAATATTCTTGATAAGTTCATCTATCACAACTGAAAACAAAAATAGGCTCAATGAGGGGCCTTGGTGTAGTCCAATATCAATATAAATACTCCATCTCTAACCCTATCATCCTTAGTAGTCTTTACACCTTCATATGTATCTTTAGTAACCCGTATATAGGTCATAGGAACTCTCTTAACTATTGAAAACTTCCACATGATTTCCTTAGATATCCTATTATAAGCCTTCACTAACTCAATAAAAGCAATGTGTAGGTTACATAGTCTTTCCCTGTAATACTTCATTAATCTTTTCATAAATCCATTGAAGATAATCAAAAAAACTTTATAATAAAAGACCCTATTATTAATTATTCAAAAAATTTCTTTTTATCCTTTAACATTAATTAAAAGAGTATTTATTCCGTATAAACTATTTCAATCAATATAACCACTAACTTTATATGTTATTCACAACTATATCAAATTTTATGTAACCTTAACATGTATTTAGATAATATATGTTTTATTAATTGTTGGGACCCGATCTCGGAACCGGACTCCAACTGGAAAAGTGAAAAACGGAATGAAAGCAGAAGCGAAAACAAAAGCGGAACTCGAATCGGAACGAATAACAAGGAGCAGATTTACAAAATTTCGACATCCGACCAGGAGCACTTTAGAAAACAATTTAGCGTATCGCGTTGGAAACCCTAAGACTAAAACCAATCCGAAACCGGTATTTTTTTTTCTCCAATAATCTTTCATTTCTTTCATATTTTTCATTCCTTTTCAAAATCTATCCTATTCAATCTTTTGATTTTTCCCTCTGAAAATTTTATCCTCAAATAATACTCA
>JAOQMQ010000007.1:2642612-2669353 GCA_027563845.1 Erythroxylum subrotundum | reverse complement strand
TCTCAAACCTTTCAACTTTTCAAATCCTTCATAATAAATTTCTAAAATTTCATGGTTGAAAACTCATTTTCTCATTTATCAAAATTCTCAAAAGTTTTCACAAATCATAAACAATGTCACAAACATGAATGCATCACATTATAGATTCATCACCGCTATAAACAAAATCAAATCACATAACACATCAAACGGTTTGAGTTGGTCCAAAACGGAACGTACTGCACATTCCCGCATAGCGGTTTTATGCAGCCGTGAACTTATGGGAGTCCGAAATCGGAGCTCCAGTACCACTAGCCGGCAGGCGAGCGAAGCCTAAAAAAATGAGACCAGTGCACTGACTCAACTTATGGGACTTAACCAAACCCACATAACACATATTAACTTGAAAATTGTATTGCCCGGAGGCACATTTCGAAAGCTTTATTCTTCATATATTGTTATATTCGAACATAAAGTCACACGACTTCACATATCAAATTTTTAATCATTCCAAACACAAAGAATGCATAGATCATAGCAATTTATTTGAATCATAATTCACACACATTCCAATTCACAATGCACATTTATCATCCAAAAATTCATGTAGCAAATTTCACCTTTTATTCAAAAACAATAAAATCCGATTGAGGTGATTCTTGCGCCAAAGCAAACTAGAGACTTATCGCTACGATTCCTATGAAGAAATCAAATTGGAATTAAGGTTTTAAGCTTTCCCAATTTTGTTCGCAAGCAGGAGAAATGAGTTTCAAGCATGTGACTGTTTTTGCATGGGCGCACTATTGAACAATTTGTGAATGAAATTTTGGAATGTTTTGGAATGTTATGAGAACGAAGATGAATTGATAATGTCTAATAAGAATTCAAAAAAAATATAATTTAACCCTTCAAGGTATTATGCACGCACGCTTTCTCGCGTTCATGTTTTATGATTCAAGAGTTGGGTTCCGGAAACGGGATCCAACAGCTTCCCTCTCCCTCTCAGATTGAGTGCACACTGACTTCCTGATAATTAATTTCATCTTGTCCATTCTAAGGTATTTTACTTTCTTAGTGAAAAACTAAGTAGCACTTCTCTCAAAATTCATAAGACTCAAAGGGCAAGTCCCCTGAAGTGCGTTGAAGTGCCTATAACTACCAAAAGACTTTTTTTGTAAGAATTGACCTAACCTCTTATAGACCTAACATATAAAAGAATTAGTAGTTATATACTAGAATTCTTTAGTAGATAACATCCATTCTCAACAATCTTCATCTATTTTAGAGCTCACATCTTTCCCTCCCTCTTAGTTTACCCATTTCAATAGAGAAGATATTCAAGAACTTTCTTTGGTTATGGAAATTATTATACATAATTTGAGCTAAGTTTAAATGGGTTGAATTCTATGAACCTAAGGCAAATGGAGGACTAGGCATTGTACCAATAAAAGGTCATAACAAAATACTTTTGGACAAGAGAATTTGGAAGCTATTCAATGACAAGGAGTCATTTTAGATCCAATAGACTCTCACTTTACCTAAGAGGTAAAAACTTTTAAAAAATGGAACCTAAATTAGACGTATACTTGACACAACCTTAAATCTAACGAAAGCCTTTTTTCTAAGCTTCCAAGTGACAATATCGATAAGCATCTATTCATATAAATGCTAAAGTTAAAATGATCATTCAAGGTAATAACTAGAGCTACAAATCAAGAGGCCTATCTATTTACATGAACAATAAACTTATATATAACCTTAGATCAAGAACTTAAGACTCAATTGTATAGTTTAGACATAATTTTAAAGCGTTCACCAATATATCATACTTTAAACTATTCTCCAATGATTTCCAAAGAGTGATATGAGACAAAATTACCTAGTTGAAATGCAATCTCCCCAAAGTTTCATTTGTACTATGGCTAATTATACATTTTAAAAAAACTAAGTATAATAGAAAGGTTAAAAGGTAACCTCACCTTGAATAAGTTATGCAGGCTTTGTAGCCAAGATAATGGGATCTTTAATCATCTCTTATTCAATTGTTCCTACTCCCAACATGTTGGAAAAAAATTCAAATCAAGTGCAACATATTCTGTAATAAGTCTAATTGACAAAGATTAGTTGAATGGACCTTAGGAGTGTCTTACAATAACAAAGAGGATCTTATTATCTTCAAACTTGCTTTCAACTGCATCATATATGCATTTTGAAAAAAGAAAGCAACTTGAGGATTTTTAAAATCTAAGAAAAGGACCCACTTACTTTCAACAACACAAACTACATAAATAAAACAAATTGTCCTAGTCAAGGAATCCCTAGTCATATTAGTACGCATATAGCTATCAACTGGATCATAAGCTAATTTGATAGTCCTTCTTTCCCTAGTCTTAGTTACCTTCTAAGTTTGAATTCATATACCTAGTAGTTTGTTTTTTTTTCCTTATCTCTTAAGAGATTGTTAGTAACCTTAATCTCTAATACTTTCATGGTTCCGCACTCAGTTGTGGTGTTCTTACAATATTATTAATTTTCTCTTTAAAAAAAAAAGGTACATTGCTTAGTTAAAGTAATGATAATGACTCATCTAACTTTAGGGAAGTTTTAATGCCTATATAGATCCCTGTTGATTTGTTTGCTCTCTCTTCTTGATTATCATTGGTAATTGTTTCATTTCCATTTCTTATATTAGCTCTCAAGTAGTCTTCGGAGTCTTATTATTCACAGTTCCACTGTAGTACCCCACTCCCATAAGACATTTGTGCCCGTATGCCCTTCAGGCATTCGAGTACATGTCTGGTGGAACCAGTGCCCTAGAGCATTCACATTCACTTCTCATGGCATCATCATTAAAACATAAATATCACAATATTTAAAAGCCCAATTCCTCATTTTCATTTCATAAAACCAAATATACATTGTAGCATTACATACTTCATCCTTGTATACAATATCAAAGAACTATCAGAGTCTACAACTCTATTACAAAATATGCTACATGCTACATGAATGAGGAACTATATAAAATTCTATCTAAATCCTTCAGTCTCAGCTGACTGACCTTTGAGCCATTTCTTCTATCCAAAAGCAGTACTAGATCTCTTATAAGTTGTCTTCGAAGCTAAGCCCACTCTCTCGCACCTGCAAAGTTAACGTTGCAATTTTGACAAGTTTTGCGAACTCAGTGAGCTACCCATCATCGATGACTCACTCATAACACATAACACATAGAGTTTATGTTTCAAGTTCACAAACAATTTATGTCATCATATAGTGTACATCTTTCACCAATTATCAAAAAGCACCATATAACACTTTGTTCACTTATTCACCTTTTACATTCATAACGGTTCATACAATTCATTTCAATCATTCATATAATGCATAATAAATTGTACGTGCAATGTTCATGAGACTCACTTTTATTTATTAATTTGTTGTGACCGAGTGGCTTTTTCACTATTCCGTATCCATTGTGGATAACGGGCTCATTAATAATTGTTCCTTATCCGTTGGGGATACATGACTCATTATACATAGTGAGCCAGAGGCTCTTACCACATTTTAAGCTTTAAGATCTTTTCTACTGGCAATTTTGGGCACAACTGTTTTTATGTTATCATACATTCATGTGGTGAAATACAATATATGTATTCAATCATTCACCTGTGCTCAATTTTTTTTTTCACATTCATAATCACCATCAGACCTTGGTCCGGCATTCAAGAATTAAGTTTAGTATCACATATTCTGTCAAATTCACATATAATGAGCACTTCTAATATATTATTCATACATCAAACGCCTCATACATTTAATGTCCAGAACCAACACATTCACATCACATAATAATTCAATTCAGAATTTAAACAAAACAATAAATCAATGTGAGACCATCTAGGTTACTCACAGTATGCTCCAGATAGTTATTGCCTTGACGTCCCGGTAATGTCTGGATATTGTCGCTCTAATTGCTCTTCTATATCATGCAATACATACATATTTACACATTACTAATTTGCACATTTTCATGAATACTCAATCATATACATATGTATATATGATATGTATAATGCATGCTCAATGACAATCCCGGGTATATTTCCTTAATTCACATCTTATGATCATTCATACTTCATAACTCATATATGTCTAAATTAAACTTAGATTTACACTTCATTTATACAAGATTATTCTAAGTTCATTTTTCAATCATTTACTAAGATCGTTCAAGCATTAAAAGATCACAAAATATCATATTTATCATTCACCTTTACTTAATACACATCATTCACCTTCTTTGGATCACATTATCCTTTATAGGATCACTTTTATTCTTATAACATCTCTAAAATTTCAGATCTGAACACTTGATAAATAACAATCCATTTTTGAATTTATATCCTCATTCATCAGCCTAAACATATCACATATTTAATCCCTTACTCAAGCATCATTATATGATCAATTCAAGCTTCATTCAAACCTAAATGCATCATATGAAAGTACCTAACCATTTGTTGTCCTAAACCACACATAAAAAAAGCATATTTGATGTTTAACCTGTTCCCATGATCATGGGATGCTTCCATCCGAAAAATCCTAGCTTTGTTCTTCCAAATTTTAGCTTTTCTCAAAATAAATTTTTGGGTCAATTTTTCATGGCCATTTTAACAAAGAAAATGAGGTATTTAGGCAATACATTTTTCTAACAAAATGTTTCTATACGTATTAAGTTTCTAACGACATCAATTTCATGTAGTTTGGTTCAGTATTCTGCAAGTTATACCTAAAATACTACAGAATGTTCTCACACCGCGACAACACACTATACTCAACTTCAAGCCAAATTTAGCAACCCTTAGAGACAGAATTCAAATTTTATTCCTTCATGAAAATTTTGGCCATCTGTCTTTAGTTTAATTTAAAATTAAAATAATTTCATTTAGATATTTACAGATCAAGATATGGATAAAATACAGATGCATATTCCGTGAAAACACTACAGCTAACATATTCCAGCAATTCTTCTTTCACTTTTCCAGATTTTCAACTCTTATATGTTACATTCAAACCATCTTATGCATAGTTTATCAACTCTACATCATTTTCTCTTCATTCTCACCTCAATTTTTAACTCAATAACATCCATGAAACCATCCATTAACCATTGTTTATCAATCATACAAAAACATATCATAATCTTCATCATTTACTATCATACATAAATCTTATTTCTTTTCACTTCAAGAACATTTCTCAAACACCTTTCTTAAGCATAAATTTCACCTTCATTATACCTTAAATCCCAATCTATTTCATCCACATAGCAACTTATAATCCATGGTTTTCATACTCTAAAAAACAGAACACAACATACACATTCATTCATCATTTTCCTACACTCATCCTATACACAAAAAATGACATACACCTACTTATTTCCTCATCCACGTTACAACATATATTTAACTCCACTATCATGATCATTTCACCTTTAAACTATCATCACATATGTTTATATTTAAACAACCCATGAAGATTAATGTATAACTTACTTGATAAAACTCCAAGCTTCTTCAAAATCACATAAACCCTAGCTTTCCAAGTTTTACATGATCATCAATCTTTCAAGAAGGAATAGGTTAAGTATTTAGTTACAAGATGAAGAGATAACAAGGATCTTGAAGAAACAAAGTGAAGGATAGCAAGAACTCAACGTGATGAGGGTGAGAGTAAGATGGTCGTGAGTGAAGAAAATGAAAAAGATGAAGAAGAGAGCATATGGCAAAAGTGAAAGACAAAAATAAAGATGGTCTTTCAAAATGTAAATATCGTGGGATGGGTTTAAAAGCAAGGTAAACAAATACTTGGTAAGTGTCATGACACGTGTCATGATACTGACCACTTAAATAACCAAATTAATAAGTCATTTTCTTAAGCTAACTAATGTCCCCAAAATCACTATTCAAGTAAAAATATTATTCACCCGTATTCAGTATTCATCCAGAAATACTATTCACCAAAGCATTCGGATTTGTGTCATTTAAATCCATAAAGCACATTTTGAGGTTTTTAAAGCTCATTTGGACTCTTTCCGTAGCTTTTCGGAGTTTTTGAAAATTTTCTCCAAAATTTCTAGTTGAGTCTAGAATCATTTCTGGTCTATTCGTGATCTTTATTATAGCCTCAATAATACTTTAAAATGCTTAAATTACTCTAGTATATCATAAATAGAGCATACTTTATAAAATACATGTACAACACATTACACACTATAATAATCGAACTAGGATATTACAACTATTTACGGAGTTGGTTCTATATCGCTTATCCGTAATAGGTTAACTATTATAAACCGGTAGTTACAGAGTTGCATCACTTACCTATAACAGGTTTGGATAGCACTTTATATACTCCATACGTGTAGAGGGCGACACAAACACTTTACTAACTGACTCATTCTCTCTTTATTTTTTTGCTAATAATTTTAGACTCCCCTCAGATATTGTCGTACACGATCAGAATACTCTAACAGGTATAATAACATGTATAAAGCTTAACAGTGTACTATAGGAAAAACTCATACATTTTCAATTAATCTTATTTTCAAAATCAATTATGGGAGGTAAATTATATCATTTAGCGATTAGGTCGGCTATGCTCTATAGAGCGGAGTCTTGGCCCATAAGATAAGTTCATAGTCATCAGCTAATGGTGACGGAGATGAAGATGCTCCATTAAATGTGCAACCTTACTAAAAGGGATAAGGTCAGGAATGTAATGGTAAGGGACAGATTGAAGGTTACTAATATTATAGACAAGTTAAGAGAGACAAGGCTTAAGTGGTTTGGTCATGTTAAAAAGAGACACCGAGACGCTCTAGTGAGAAGATGTGAAAAGATTGTACTTAGAGATTGTAAGAGACAAATAAGAAGGCCTAAGAAGTATTGAGGGGAGGTGATCAAAAATGATATGGCAATATTAGAACTTACCGAGGACATGACCTCTAATAGAAATCTTTGGTGTGATAGGATTTAAGTAAAGAATCCCTCGTAAAGAGTTCCTGATAGTCTTCTTTAATCTTTTAACTCGTCTCTTGTAGTTAGCCTAAAAGGTAATTACTTATTGGTATTATCATCATCATCATCATCATCTTTACTATTACCACTAATATTATTACTATTATTAATTTTCTTCTTCTTATTATAATGTTTATGATTATCCGTGTTATTATGATTATGATTATTATTATTATTATTATTAGTATATATATAACTTTTTAGTTATTATTTTTTATTTTTATTTTATGTATTATTATTTGTATTTATTTATTATTATTATTACTTTTTAATATTTTTCTCTCAACCATTTTATTATATATTTTTATTTATTTTATAATAATTTTTAATTAGTATTTTCATTACTATTATTTATTATTTATTATTTATTTATATTTATTTATTTTTTTCTTTATTTTATTTTATTTTATTTTATTGTTTTATTATTTTATTTATTTATTTATTTTTCTTTTTCTTAATGTAAGTCATTTGGAAATAATCTCTCTACTAGTTAGGAGTAAAGTTGTGTACTAATAAACCTCCCTAAACCCTGCGCTTCAGTGAGATTTCTACTGGATATTGTCGTTGTAATTACGATAGGATTCATAATCATTCAATTTAATGCATATTTTAAAATCACATGTCATTAATTCTTTTGCAATGAATTTAGTCATATAAAACAATTAAAATACACTCATAACTTACTAGTTTCCTTTTCACTACTTCGAAATCCTTCAATTGGCTTCATTTTTTTATCTGAAAACCTAATACAAATACATTCAACTCCTTAACATATTTTTCAACCATATATACTATAAATCATTTCAACTTCATTACTTTCCACATACAATCCATATACTATTTTTTTTTCCTAATAATAACATAACACCTTAGTTAATAATCACAATGCCACAAGTACACTTAATGACTATCCTTAATCACATTCACATGGTCATTACATCATAACCATACTTTATACCAAAAATGCCCTTAAGGCTAAACTTAACATATTTTATATTAAACTTTTCCTCTTCAATTCCATATGATTTCTAACACTTAAAACCAATTCAAATTCACTTCTATGACATTTTAACACAAACATTTAATTTATAAAATTTTATGAACGAATTTTTACATAATCATGTACCTTTGGCCGAATTTCAACCAAAACTAATTTCAAATCAATTCTTTTTCTTTTTCTTTTTTACTTCATTAGCATCAATCAAGCTGTGAACATGATAAAACATTAAAATAACATTTTGGATCATATCAAACTGAAAACCCTAGTCATGGTCGAAATTTCATTTAATCATTTCCATAGTTCCCCCGCCCATTCTTTCATCTTTAAACTAACTTCTTAATATTATTCATTAATCTTAAATTATCAAATGGCAAAATAAAGCACTTTAGTGATTTTCTTCTCCTAATCACTTCCAATGCAATAAAACCTTGATATCACATTATAAGGGTATAGTTCGCATCATCAAAACCAAATATCAACTATAACACAACAAATCCAAATTTTCAACAAAACTAGGAAGCTGATCAACTCATTTTCTTCTTCCTCCTCAGTTGGATGGATATAAGATCTTGTTGGATACTTGATTGGAGGTAGAAGAGCATGAAAAACTATTTGGATCACTTCTCCACGACCTAGTCAAAGCTCTCTCTTCTCCTTTTTCTTTTCTTTTCTTTTGTTTTCTCTCTTCCTTCTTTTTTTCCTCCTTGGCTGAAGCCCTCCTTGATTGCTCTTCATTTCTTCTTTTGTTTTTGCTCTCACAGTTTCACCAAAACGAAGCAACATATGTCTTAATTCATTCTTTTTATATTCTTTAATGCTTTACACATGTCACTTTCCAATTGATTATCTCTAATGACTCATCACACATATGTCAATTCCCTCATTGTCATCTTTAATGACTCATCAGACACATGTCATTTTCTCATTAATCATTAAGTGTGACTCATTAATCTATTATCACCATTTTATACGAAAAGACCAAATTGCCCTTTAATGAGTTTAATTTACCTACTAACCGAATTCAATTTTGAAAATATCTCACAACTATCTTATCATCAAATTAACCATAAAATA
Source organism: Erythroxylum subrotundum (assembly GCA_027563845.1). Lineage (NCBI taxonomy): Eukaryota > Viridiplantae > Streptophyta > Magnoliopsida > Malpighiales > Erythroxylaceae > Erythroxylum > Erythroxylum subrotundum. The sequence continues at coordinate 2,660,218 of JAOQMQ010000007.1, read as the reverse complement.
CTCTAATTGAGGTCAATACTTATTGATTGGATGCTTTTAAAAATTTCAATGGGTTTAAAATCATCGATACCCATTATTTTCCAAAAAGGGTATTTTAGTCCAATAATTTCAGATTACCCGAATTCTATTCAAACAACCTCCATTTTGACCAGTTTCAATTCCTAGGGACTCCAATCCTAATTCTGAAGCTTTTTATCATATTTTGAAATTTTTTCAGTAATTTTTTATGTTATTTGGAAGAATTTTCAAATTAAATCAAAAAATCATTGAATATCACTTAAATAATTCATATTTCATTTAAAAGTGTCACCTAAATCTCCAAGGCACATTTCGGGGCTTTTAAAGCTCGTTCGGACTCATTTCATAGCTTTTTGGGGATTTTGAAAATTTTCTTAAAAATTTTCGATAAAGTCTAGAACTATCTCCAGTCTATCCGTGATCTCCGTTGTAATTTCAATAGTACATTTAAGCACTTAAATTACTTTAGTATACCATAAATAGAGCATACTTTAAAAATGCGTGTATAGCACATTACACTGGACAATAATCGAACTAGTATATTACACAAATAACATGTATTCCGCTCTTAATATCAACTAGAATTTGAATTGTGTAGAAAAATCAGTGATGATTCAAATGTATACATCCAATTCGTCCAAAACGATTCGCATTAACTGCTTTCTCACTAAACAGTGAATATGTACATATCTGTCTCTTTAGATGTTAGCAATCCAGAAGTCTGAGATAGTAATATATAGCGAGGCTCATGTATAATACAATAAGCATCGATTTAATGTCCTAAGAAACAATAGAACAACGAAAAGAGTGCTGCAGTTCTTCAGAACTTTACCTTCCGCTATGATCTATCTAAAGTCACAGGCTTGAGATGGATCAGTGGCTGCTTGGTCAACTACTGTTCTTAGTTCATCCCAGTTTCCATTTGCAAAGAAATCATCTGAATTTGAGTTCCAAAAGCTTTGGTACATCAGAACCGGTGTGCATGGGGATTGAGTACATATTACGGATTCAAACCGAGGGTTGGTCATCAAAGACGAGTTTGTTTCATGAACTTGGACGTCTATGACAGGTTTCCTTTCATTTTCTAGATGAACAGACGAGTCCCCAAAACACAGATACTTCTCGCTGTTATCAGATTCAAAGCTGCATGTTTTTGAACTTGAATCAGTAGAGTTTTGTTTGGTTGCTGCAGGTTCTTTCCAATCTGTTGGCATGTACTTCTTGTAAGACGGGATTCGTTTGAAAATTCGACAAAGGGTCCAAACTTCCTGCAAAATAATGAAAAAAAGAGCCATGCAATTTACGGGTCAGAGATCTTCTATGACAATACTATTGTCCATTTCTTAACTACATACTGGAATTATAGAGCTAAGAAAAATTACAGAGGCCCTTATCTAAAGATTTCAAAGGTGGTTAGCGTTCCACGAATCAATAATTGCAGTCGCCTACTCAGTTCAGGAAAGGTCATGTCAATGCCGATGGTCAATATATTTGACTTTAGTTCATCGAAAGAACATCGAATTGAAGACAAATTGAAAAGAAAATAGTATTACTCATTTTATAGGCTATCTGCATTTTTCATTTACTTCCTTTGTTCCAATCCTGATTCTACTGTACTGAATTGCACAAACATACGTACGGTTAAGACATATATGTATATATATGCCTAAGCACTTCGGTCATTAACAATACTTTTATATATCCACGCCTATTTGATAGAACTTTTCTCATTTTATATGTCCACTTGAGCATCCTTTTTGCAGGCTTTCAACCTAGCTTACTTAATTATATTCATTGGCCAACTTTATGAAATTCAATACTGAAGTTATAAAATTCCAATGTAATGAATATCGCTATCAGTTTATTATTTTTTCCCATTACATTTAGAACCTTAAACTTAACTAACATATACAGTAGGCCTTTGCTTGGATACTCAGCGGACTTGAGAATTTTAACTATGAATTTAAACAAAAGCTTGTGAAGATAGAGAAAGAAAGGAACTTACAGCTTCTGGAGCAGAAGTAGTAATAGAAGACTTAGGATTGAGGATGGGCCGGTTAGCTGTATTTTGGACGTCATTGTTGGGTGGAAGACGAAACTCATGCATCATCCAATCAGTTTTTGTGCCTTTTCCAGCACTTCCACGGTAGTAAACCAACGATTTCTTGAGGCCAATACATCCATGGGGTTCTTTTGCTGCGTATATTGGCTTGTCAATGCCTGTGGCTTTCCAAAATCCTGATCCTGTCACTCTGTTTGGTCTTATGCTGTTCCTGTACTTCCTTCCTCTTATGCAGAAAAAGTACCACTCCTTTTCTCCCAATGTGCTTGCTTCTTAATTTTATTTTCATAATCAAAGCAAAACAAAGGTGCAGAGTTAGAGTTGGAATCTATGAAACGTATATGTAATATGCATGGAAGCTAAAAAAGTGTGTAAAAGAGGAATTTTCCTAGTCCAAGGTTTTTGTTTAAGATGTTAACACACAACCTCACGTACAGATATGTTCGTAGTTCCTACGTTTCATAAATGACAAAAACCTAGTCAAGTTCTTTTATGTATATGCATTCACGTATCTTTTTCTTAATTTGAATGAAAAACATAGACGTAAGTACATTATTGCAGAAACACTACTAAGTTACATTAAATTCTGTAAAACGATGAGACCCAATGAACATCATCAAAGCAAAATTATCCCATGATCTTGGACAGCTTTTCTCTGGTAAGTTACTATTCAGGCCTTGCAATGATGTATATGAACTAGCACAGAACTTACTTGGAAGATCCCAAGGGTCGTATTTGTAGATATCGATCTGTTTGATGAGCTCGATACTGATAGGTTTCTCCTCAACCTTCCGACGCAGGTAGAACCCGACAAGCTCTTCATCTGTGGGATGAAACCGAAATCCTGGCAGCATCATTTCTTCCTCCTTATTATTACTACTTTTATCTGTTGATGAACCAGTACTACTCATCTTTGGCTCCTCCATGTCACTTAAGATCTCTCTCTTATATAATTGAAGGAGCTTTACTTTGGAGTGGAAGTTTCTATATATGTTTGTTTATACATAGATATATAGTGTTTGATTACTTGTCTTAATTGAGCGTTGTTTTGGTCAGGGCAAGACTTTGACTAAGCGGGTGTAAGACCGAGTCGTGGAAGAATTCTGTTCTTGCTTATAATTATGACTTAATGCAGATAATTATGTTTCGAAATGTGAATGGAAAGGCTGAAAGGTGCATAATTGTCTGTCGTACTGATGTGTTAACCCAATAAATGAAGGCTGACGTCAGTTTTGTTCAGAACATTGCTTAGACATGTACTTAAAATTAAGTAAAATCAATATTGTCGCATTCAACTTAACCCCCAATGTTCATATATCATTTCTAAGGATCTTCCACCACTGACAATAAGTTTGAGATGCATGCTCTGGAGAAGACAAAGTTTCCAAGCATACCAACGCAACTTATATATAATATTGTATAGAGCAGTCTTCTAGAGGTAAAAGTAGAAGATTTGTAAAGGACTTTTAAGGAAAGAGTTACGCAAACGTCAAGAATTTGTGCTGTCCAAAACCTGAGACATATGCTTTGAACTAATCCTCAAGTACACGAGTTAAAACTGAAAGTTGGCGTACAAAAAGGAGCTTAGATTCTCTGTCCAATTTTTATGGTGTTTTATTGAGTCCAATGAATCTCAACCATTTATTTATATGGGCTTCACGTTTATTTATGTGAAGCTCACGCGAGACCCGTATAAATGAATGGCTAAAATTTACTGAACACAATAAGACACCATAAAATTAGACAGAGGATCTAGTTCCGAAAGAAAGAAAGATAGTGCGCATATCAAATGTTACCTATGTGTGAAAAAAAAAAAAAGTCAGATTGAGAGAAGCATAGGCTTTGACTAATATGGCAATTTTGATTAGGAGGATAAATTCAAAGCAGAAGCTTTCAAAAGCCCCCGATGACGATTTACATAGACTCTAAACCTGCCCTAACCCTACCCTCGCAGAACATACATTTTGACCAAATTTTAATTTCTTCATGAAAAAACCCTCAAGAATAGGATGCCATCATAATCATAAATGAGCTCGCCCTCCATTGTAGACGGAAATTTGTCAATTCAAGAGATTTATAATCTGTCCTTTTTTGGTTATGTTTCTTCTCTATCAAAGGTTTGAAACTATGTTCCTCACTTATTTCGCGTTGATTCCATCATTATTTAAATTTGGATTCAACGGCCAATAATTCAGAAGTATGAATTAATGTTTATTTATTTATTGTCAATATAGACTCACATTTTTTTAGGTAACTTTTACGATACTTGTTAAAGTTATTTTTTTTTAATTATAAGATCATAGGTTCAAGTTACGAAATAATCTCTTTGTAAAAATATAAATGAAGGCTGTATATATTACAACCTTTCTTAAACTTCCGTGAAACAAAAAATCTTATGTATTGAATAAGTTGATTTTTTAGAGACTCACATTTTAGATCAACTAAATGTGATATCATACGTTAAGCTTACGAAAAACAAACTCATATTATAAATCACTAGCTGAAACCCTTATTTTGTTCATCAATGTGCCAAAAATTCAGGAGTAACTTGGAATTTGTTCTTCTTTATTTGGAAACTAATAAAGAAATTGAAATTTTCCTCTAAAAATTATAGCTCGTTTTGGTTATTCTATTCTATTAACTCACTTGGACCGAGTACTTTCCCCTTAGTCGCTTATGCTAATTAGTTAGGAACTGAATTAATGAGATCTCGTGCCACAACGTTCGTAATGAATATGTAAACATAAACTTTATTCATTCCCAATTCATTCACTTTTGCCTTAATAAAGTATGAGTTTAAATTCATCGACTTCCCGAATACGTTGAGCTATGTTAAATGTAATTTGTAGGTATAGGCAAATGCAAAACAAAACGTCATTACTCACTTAAATAAAACTATATAATCCCTCTTATTCAAAATAAAAGTCGTTTTAGAGGGATTTTAATTATTCAAAATAAATATCGTTCGTGACTTTTCATGCATGTTTATGATTTAACTTTCAAAATTACCCTTTTATTTTTCTCACATCTTAATTACACAGATTATATTTTCAAGGCACTTCAATATACAATAAATAAGGGTATATCAAACATTTTATTAATTTTGTTAATAAATGTGCATCCCTCTAAAACGACTTTTATTTTGAATAGGAGGGGCTATTATGTAAAAGAATGTAAGCATACAATATATAATTTGACGTGACTAATCCTTGTGGGAAGTTATCGAGTATGAATTAGAATCACACCTTTCATGTCATTGACGTGTTGTGAATCTTTTATTGGATATAAATTTCATTAACCAAGATTTAAGAATGAGGTTAAGTTTCAAGGGATTCACATTCCAAGCCCCTATATCCAGTCTTTCCCCAGAGTTAGGTGGTTATTACCCAAATTATTATGTAAGAACAAGGCCAACAAAAGTCAACATAGTAGTGTTCTAGTAACTACAACACTGTTGAAGAGTCGTGCATACGTGTTGCCCAGGTACGCCGCGACTTTTTAAGCCGTCGCCTTGAAATTTGATGGCGAGAAGGAGCCAAGCCAGCCAATGGGGTCCTTCTAGGACATGCACGATACTCGATGCTTCAAAGTGGAATCAAGTTCCTTTCACATTTACTGCCCCTTTTCCACTATTAAAGAGTTTGGTATTACCGTGTTTAAAAATAATGTCTTGGGTAAAAAAAAAAACAAAGGAGCATGTACATTCTACATCTGTAATGTATAGATGACGGCTGATCGATCTAAAAGTCCAAATTCCTTTCATACTCACGTCTTATAATGGTGTCACTTGGCATTCACTTTCCTCTCAGGTCGGCAAATGTTGGAATTTTTGTTTTTAAATTTTATCTAAACCACACTTTTTGTCTTCTATTCACTCATTATTGTCTAAACTCTAAAGTCTTCAGCGCATGCCTTATAATTTTGGGTAAACTACCGGTATCCGAATTTATTGGACCGATTAATTCGATTTGAGACTTTGTCACAGTTAAGACTTCTCATTCTTTTTTGTGAGTGTATTTAGTGGGGATCGAATCTGAGAGCTCTTCCCACAAGCTCCGCCTGTGCAGCCAACTGAGCCACAACCTGTAGGTACATGCATTATAATTTTAAAAGTAAACAATATCTCATTTTCTTTAATATTTTTCACTAGAATTTGCCATAATAATAATAATAAATGAAAAGTGGTGAAAAAATAACAAATGATCAATAAGAGAAATAAAAATGGTCCCCTTTCTTTGGAAACTTTTCCTTTGTTCTAGAATATAAGGAGAAAGGTCACCTTTGTCACGATTGGTGGATTTAAATATCTTTTTCAAAATATAGATTTCATAATGTCACGATGCAACTTATATAATATACATAAATATATTTATATTAATATTATAAAGATCTTTATTAAAAATAAATTTGACAATTGCTTTTATTTTCTATCAAATAAACCTACAACTAAAATTTAAGGTATTATTTAATACGTATTTCAAAAATATATATACTATATATCATTCTTAGCAATCGGAGTTCCCGCGCAAAGATAACACGTACAACTCAAGAAATGGGGACCAGAACTTTACTGCATATTAGGTATAAGCAAAACTTTGCAATATATCAAATATATTTGTCCTGTTATTTTCTTAATAACTTTAACCCAGTGGGTTGGCGTGGGTGGCGCATACCCTCGTCGCTTAACCAAGTGGTCCCGAGTTCGATCCCTGCCTTTGGGAATGCAGCAGACCAGCTGTGGCCCCCGTATGGGATGTATCACGCAGCGAATGGGGATTAGTCACCGGCTTCGGCCCAGTGGACACCTCCTGGGAGACCAAAAATTTTTTTTTCTTAATAACTTTGTTTCTAAACTTGAATCTTATAATGAAGTTTTTTTTTTAAATTTTTTTGGCTGAAACTGTTATCATTCTATTTTAATTATTTATTACTTTTTTTACATCTTTTATTTATTTGACTTTTTTGTCATATTTTCATGTCATATCTACATGTGAGTTTATTAGAAACAGACTCTCTATTATATAAAGTTAAAGCTGCGAACTATCAAACCTCTCCAGATCTCGCTCTATTGCGGGACGTCGGACTGGGTGTGATGATATACTATATATCATTATGGTTAAAGGGTATCTCTAATAATAATGAAAAAATAAATTATACTTGAAATTTTAGTACAAGATACAATAATTGAATTGAATCTCTTTTTCATTTGATTAAAGGCTAAAGTTTATGGAATAAGAACTAGTCTAAGTACATAATTGAGACCCAATTAAGGCTTGTATTCCCACAACAATTGACTATAGTAAAGCAGAACGTAGGACCTATTAATCAACCTTGTCAAGCCACGAGAAGGCCAATGTCGCAAACACCCAGTTAAAGCGTAGGGCCAGAACAGGGACAAACAACGAGAGATCAATGACACAAAAATAACTTTGTCCGTTGAAGTCAGGAAAACGGGGAAAAGAAATTGATATAAATGCAAGGGACATAATTTTAAAAAGTCCATGCTGATTTGATGAGACAAACAAAAGTCAAGTCTCGGACCCCTAAAAACACATAAAGTCAAAGTCCTCTTGAGACATCCTCAAAGCTTCTAGCAGCCGATGGTCCCAAGGCGCAATTTTGACATAACATCGCGACTTAATTAAGATTGATGTTGCCGAAATTGCCACAATTCAAGTCTAGTGATCTTAAAGTCCAAAATTACTAAAAAATATCAACAACAAAAAATGTCAGACTGCATCGGACGGTTGAGAACACTATCAAGACTTTTAATGTATATTGCCAAATCTCGAATCAGCAATCGGTGCAAATTTAATTCGAGGGAGATGCTGAATTGCTGAAATGTATTATCTGTTCATTTGTTAAGAGATAACTAGAAATTAATTCAGTAAAAGTCTAATATTGATAAACTTTGATAATAACATTTCTTTTGTACAAATGCCTTTCCACTCTCTTTTTAGGTAATAAAAGTGTTTAAAATGTCTGTAATTGTTACAAAATAGCATTCTATATTGTATACTTTACGTGAATCACAACCATTTATGGGTGTCTAAGTTTAATAAAGGAGTGAAGGGAGGTGAATTATATTGAATTTACTTATTCGTGGCGGAATAAAAATAATGACTGTTCTTGTTTACCTTATGCCCTTACATGTAGGATTAATTGAGATCCTAATTCCTAGTTTTAGCGATAATAAGGTTGCATTATTGGTTGTATAGTTTACTCGATTTGGAAGGAAAAAATACGCAAGGTTAGGTTTTGGTTTTAAAATTAAAAGAATAGCACCTAAGGCTATGTTACGTAAATTTTTTAATGGAATGAAATGATTTATAAAGGAATGGAATGCAATAATAGCAAATTGTTGTTTGAGAGGAATAGAAGGGTTCATAATATAATATAGTGAAATGTTGTGTAGAAGAAGTGTTCATAATATAATACAGTAAAATGTTATTTATCATTTTACATTCCATCCTAAACCCCCCAAATCAGAGGTAACTTATTTTTACTATTTAGAATGGAATGAGATGTAATATGAAACTATCGTCTTCCATCTTATTCCATTATAAACTTTCAACGCAAACGATAAAATAATGTTCCATTCCATTATATTTCATTAATAACCACTTAACCAAATATAACCCAAAGGGTTGCATAAGAGAGATGCTATGATCTTTCACTATTTTACCCTTTTATGCTTCCATAATTTCTAAAACTTTACCCAAAATCTATTGCTTTTGTGATTGTTAGGAGTATGGAATTTCCCTTGCCTGATTCTTAGTTGGGTTCCTTTTCCAAAAGGGAAAGAAGCCAGATGCTCACTAATGACACCCATTCCTTTTTGACTCCAGTAAAACCTTTCATACTTTGCCTTCCCTAAGTTATTCCTTCTTCACTCTTACTCCAAATTTTCCTCTTCCTTCATTCCCCACAAATCCATCCTTTGCTAAGGAGTCTCTGGTTCATACTTTTAGTAGAGCTAATAACCCATAAACATATGTTACCTAGAACCCTTTTAAAAAGCCAAAGATTAAGAAGACATAAAGCCAATGTGGTTGGGAACTCTCCCTTATTAAACAAACTAAAGTTTCTCCCTTCCGCCTCTTCAAATCTCTCATGAACTAAGATTGTAGTCCCACCTTTAAAAATTCTATAGTATGGAGCTTTAAGGTCCGCTTCCACACTCATTGGCTTATTTCCAAGAAAAAGACTTACTTTTCTTGTGGTAGAAAATGGACACTCTCAAACTGGTCAAAAATGGGTCACAAGGGTCCTTATAAATGAGAAAGCCTTTTTTTTCGGGTTTGCTCACACCCAGTATATTCAAAGAATTATTGAAATGGTCCCATTGTATATATATAAGGGAAACCTCTTCTTCTAATCAAATGGAGGCCTAGTATAAACCTTTAAACAGTTATTAATATTAATCAAATTTCATAACTTGCCACTTAAATACGGGACAACTATCAAACTTATCTATCTAGTAAGTTTAATATGAAGACCCCTCTATCTTGATGGAAACATAGTCACAAAAAGAATAATATGTTTGGCTAAAATATGTATAGAGATTAATACAAGCGCAACCCTCCTTGACACTATAAAAATTATAAGGCTAAATGACTTAGGTGAAGTATTAGAAGATGATATTGAAATAATTTATCAACAAAAACCTGAAGCTCCAAGCAATTTCAAGAAATTAAGGGATATAGGTAAAAGATTGATCTTAGGTTTAGTAGAGGAGTTGCTTGGGGACCTTAATGGGAATGGTTTAGGATTAACTACTCAGAAGAAGGATAAAGCAACTAGAAATGTGCTTACTTGCTCCAAGATTAACAAAGATTCTAATCCTGATTACCCCAACTTCAATAACAATGAAGGCCTAGCTTATCCTAAAATTGGTAAGGTGGGTAGTCCATTATAAATACCTAAACTAACTAGTTCATTTTTTTGAAGTCACAAATGGACCAAGTAAGAATAACTAGCAAAACTCTCCTAACATGAAGATCTAGAAGAGCTCTTCTAGAGAAATATATTGCTACATAAAGAACCAGGAGAGCTCTTCTAGGAATTAGGTTGTTAACTAACAAATTGTTCAAGATTTGGCTATGAAAGGAGAAGCAAACTCATAAGAAAGTTTGAGGAAAGGAATAAATCTTTTGAATTTATGAAAATATTCACTTTGACTGGCATTATCATTGACAAGCGAATAGGTTTCACCAACGGTTTTCAAAAAACTAGAAATATTGTAAGAAAGCAACTTTTATGCCCGCTACTCCCATTTCTTTCTTCTTAAAGAAGAAATTTAGAAGAGCGCTAAAAAGAAGGGGCACTAACCTCTCTGTCCCTCTCCATGATTCTAGCAAAGAATGTTAGGGACATAAATTTCCACAAGAAATAATGGATAATCTATGATTGTCTGAATTCCAAATCATTTTGCATTATAGGTTTACTAGAAATCAAAATCAAATCCAACATGATCAATACATGAATATGGGTATCAGGGAAAGAATGGGAAATCATCTCAAACTACCAATTACATATGAATAACATAATAATTGTTGGTTTCTATCTAAAAATAGTAGGAATCTTGTATCAAACTTCTATTCATTATTGCTTCCACTTAAAGATTTGCTTAAACAGTGAATGCTTTTCCTTATCTTTTATTTATGTTGTTAACCATAACTTTCAAAGGAAAATTTTATGGGATTATTTGAATTCCTCAGGCATGCCTTAAAAAGTAATGGGTGACTTTAATTGTACCATATTCTCCTTAGAAGTAGGAGGAGGGAGGCTTATTAATAAGTAAACAAATGAAGACTTCCAAAACTATATTAGAATCAATAACCTTAAATCTAATGAAGTTTGCTTCATATGGAGCAATAAACAAGATTGATCCTAGCTAATAAGGAAGAAGCTTGATCATGCCCTTGTCAATCTTGTCCAACTCACAAATTTAATCGATAGTTCAATTTAGTTTCATCCTCCACTCTGTTTAGACCATTCCTATGTAGAAGTGGAAACTGGGACTAAGATCTCTAAACCTTAGATTCCATTAAGATTTAATAATCTTCTCATTAAAGTAGAAGGATTTAAGGATGTAGTTTAGAAGGTCATAAGTCTAGATGGATATCACTTTTAAATATGTGAAAAAGTTACAAGAAGTTAAGGTTGAATTGTAGAATCTTTTCTTCATGAAAATTAAGAACATTGATGAAGCCATTGCAAGATGAGAGAAGCTCTTAACCACATTCAACATTTGTTGAATATTTTCCTAAAGGATATTGAGCTAGGTAAAGGGAAGGAAGAGCTCCAGATAATCACTCATCGATACTAAAGAACCATCACTCCTTGCTAAAACAATGAGCGCAAGTAACTAATTAAAAGAAGATGATGGGAGTTATAAATTCTTTTTAATGCCATTGCTATCATGGAAATATAGAAAGAATAAACTCTCTTGTCAACAATGATGAAGTCTCCATTGTAGGCCATAAAGATCTCAAAGTGATGATATATAATCATTACCAAAATCAAATAGGTTCTACTAATATATCATATTCTTGCTTACATGAGCTAAAATATTTTGTCATAGATTTTCGTTCTCTCTCTTAAAAGGAATTCTTGATAAAACCTTTCAGTCCCATAGAGATGAAGATGTCACTTTTCAACATGAACTCTGATAAATCCTCGGTACCAAATAGATTGAATGTCAACTTCTATCAAAATGCTTGGCATATTAAAAGGGATATGATTATTAAGTTAACTCTAAAATTCTTTAGCAGTGGTAAAATCATGAAGGACATAAATAGAACCTTTGTAACAATCATTCTAAAGAGGCCTAATCTAAGCTCACTAAATGATTATAGGCCAATTTCATGTTGTAACATTTTGTACAAAATTATCTTTAAAATGATAACATTGCAACTCAAAAAAGGTCTTAACAACTTTATAAGTTCATGTCAAGGTGCCTTTGTTTGTGGGACAAGTATAGTAGATTACCTTCTTTTGGCTAGTAAAATCAAGAAAAAGATGCAAAGTTGATCTATAAAATTTGACCTTAATAAGACCTTTAACTCTTAAGATCGAGATTCATCATTGACAGCCTAAGAGCCTTTGGTTTCCTAATCACTTTATTCAACAAATTGGGGAACGAATCTATACACCATTGTTTGACATAATTATCAATAGGGAACCTACATCTTTCTTTGCTAGAGCAAAAGTTTTAGGATAAAGAGATCCATTATTCCCTTATCTTTTCACAATTTGTTTAGAAGTATTATCCAGATTGGTTTCATCAAGAATTAAGTAAAGGCAAAACTTTAAATACCATTATAGATGTAGAATGCTGAAGTTATTCAACATTGCCTTTTTTAATGACCTTTTATTGTTATGTTAAGCAAAATGAATTTCTATCCAAATCCTTACGGACATTAACAATGTCCTACTTCAACTCCATCTTGATTCTAACTGTAAACAAAAGGAAAAGCTTCTTGCATGTTTTAGGTGACTCCATAAACTAAGCCAATTTAATCTCATAGATTTTAGGGATTGGATTAGATGACATCTCTTTTAAATACCTTGGCATTCCTATCTCAGATAAGAGGATTAACTAACCATATTGTTTACCTCCTTTTGACTCCATTAAAGGAAGAATCAACCACTAAAATAATAGAAAACTCTCATATTTAGGAAGACTTCAACTTATACAAGTTATTCTAAAAAATATACACATTTACTAATCTTGTCATCTCTATATACCCTATAAATTAAGAAACGATATTAAGAGGATGTTTTACAAAACACTTAGGAGCTAAAGTGTGACGGATAGAAGTTTTCACTTCCACTAAAAAGGAAGGATTGGGCATCAATTATACGAAAATTAATAATAACTTGCTCCTAATAAAAAGATTATGGATATTGTTCAACTACTCTCAATCTATCTAGGTCAAATAGAGTCACACATACATAATAAATGAGCAATGTATCTAGAGGATCAAAACTAAGCCTTCAAAATCCTAGACACTAAGCTAAATCCTTAGTCTTGGAGACTTATTAAGTAAGGAAATCAAAATCATTTTCAATATATTTCCTATTTAAAAAAAGAAATGCAAGTTATTTGGGAAGACTTAATAGGAGATGCAAAGCTTAATAAGAAGTAACCTAGGATGGATAAAAGAGTTGATCATGGTTAGAGGCCAAGATCTTAAGTTGTCCTTTTGTCTCATCTTCAATTTCAACCTCTAAAAGATCCACATTGTTTAGGGCTTTAACCAATTCTAGAATGATTACAAAGGAAGCTATATTACTAAGTTTGTTTTCAATGGTGTCTTCAATTTCAACCTCTAAAAGATCCACATTGTCTAGGGCTTTAACCAATTCTAGAATGATTACAAAGAAATCTATATTACTAAGTTTGTTTTCAATGGTGTCCTAAACCCCTCTCAACTCAAGATTATCTTTATGTTAATGATGATGTAACTTTTAAATAGTAAAGGATTATCATTCCATATGTTTTGATAATCTGTAATCTTTAGCATTCACTTAGTCATATCTTGTTCTAAAGAATTAAACATTTCTTGTATTACTTTCTTTTTAAAATATATTCTTTAATTTCTAAGTAAAAAGTATGTTACTTATGTTTTCATATTTAGTGATATTAGTACATTAATTTGTTAATGATTCAAGTAAAAGATGAAAGATCAAGTTTAATGAAAAAAGTTGATAAAAGAATCTAAATAACCAATAAAGGTTATCAAATTTAAGGCAATTCAAGTCAAGTAGAAAAAGAGTAAGAAAAGATAAAGTCATTCCATGTGTAATGTGGCAGCATATTTGTTATCATTTTCTAAATGTATTTAACAGAAATAAGACCAAAAATAATATAAAAAAAATAGGGATGTTGAAAGGACCCAACCCAAAGTTTCTCTTATGAAACCCAAGTGAAGCCCTCTCGGTGACCCCACGGTAGCCCTCCAATCAATATCTAACTCAACCGAAGGGTTGCCGTAAAGCCAAATCGTTCAACAATTAAAAACCTTTTACATTTTAATAGTTAAAAGCGTGGAAAATAGTGGGAATTTTTTTAAAATCATTTTATTAAAAATTTCGGCAACACAACGGATGCATTTTGACATTTCCAAAATTTTCAAAAACGTTGTAAATTTCAAAACGCGTCTATATTCACACCAATTTTTCAACTACAAATTTTGGATTTCAAGTCCACTCACAAGCAACGTCAAACAAATAATTCTCAACAATCAATACAATAAACTTTAAAAAGATAAAACATATTCATGCAAAAGACTTTATAAACATCCATTCTTTACACAAATGTACATATCAAAATGACATAAGCACGACAACACCTAATGATACAACTAATCCTACGGCGGAGTCCCAATTACTGCAACACCTATATGCATACCTGGGGTGGTTTGTTTAAAAATATAAAAATAAGAGTGAGCTAAACGAGCTCAGTAAGTGTTAATCAATTTACTAAAAAAGTTGAACTTTTCATAATAACATAACAACAATATTCCCATATAGTCATAAAAACTCATAGTAAAGCATTTGTATAACAATTTATTCGTGCATCATCAAATTGGTAATAACATAACATTTCGTAAAACAAAATGTCAAAATTTCTGAAATATTATTCCAAAATGCTTTTCGACCTTAAACTTATAATATACAAGTTTCTATTTTCCATTTTCTTTTTTTCCTTAAACAATAAACAATGATGGCAATAAGTTTTCTGAAAACTTTTATACTGAAAATAAGCCAATCACTAACTAGTATTGGTACTATATAGTACCTCTCAAATCACTTTTTAAAATAAATAGTGGCGGCATTATTACATGACTTTTCTTACTTAACATAGCCCACCATCAGTTTTTTTACTATATGGTATACTAGGCCTCAAGTCACAGAGCTGGTTGTACATCGCTTATCTGCAACCGGTTAACCACTAGTTATAAAGTTGGTTCTATATTGCTTACCCATAACAGGTTAACCGTTATAGACCGATAGTCACGGAGCCCGTTGATTTTAAAAAATTTCCCACTATTTTTCACGCTTTTAACTTTTAAAATATAGAAGGTTTTTAACAGTTGAATGATTTGGCTTTACTGGAACCATTCGGTTGAGTTAGAAATCGATTGGAGATCTATCATAGGGTCACTGGGAGGGCTCCACCCAGGTTCCGGAAGGGAAACTCTAGGTTGGGTCTTTTCCTGTTTTGAAATAGCATTGTATCTATATATGATTTGATTTTATAATGTGATTTTACTTGTGGACATGACTTACTCTCCACTGTCTTAATATATTTTATATAGCGCCCCCTTACTGCAGGGTACACATCAGGACGCCTGTAGGTCATACCGATGCATATCCTACGATAAGGGTGAGCTACGAACAATCACTACTATACTTCACATGGCATCATAATAATAAAACATCAATATAAAGATCACTAATTTTTGAAACCAACGTTTTCCTCATTTCATTCATCAAAATCAAGGAGTTTATACATCTGTCATTCTGTACTATCTGTACATAAATCCCAAAAACCTAGTACAAAAATGCTATATAACAAGGACAATACATCAGCCCTAACTAGCTCATCCCAAAAGTCCCAGCTGACCGACCTGTGAGCCATGACTTCTCTTGCCAACACGATCCACACGGCAGGAAAAGTCCCTCTGGAGCTAGAAGTCTACTCTCGAATCTAAAAAATAAGTTGCAATTTTGGGTGAGTTTGCGAACTCAGTGAGGTAACCATCATCGATGGTTCACTCAATTCATGCAACACTCAAGCATATCACAGTTATTTCATAATTTCACATTCAAAAGTACCACATGATTGTTATCACATAAGTATAAGGCATTTTTGCCTTACTCAATCAAAAAGATTCAATCAAATGCATATGAAATGCGTATGTGACACTTTTCTAATTTATTACGGTGTTGTGACCGAGTGGCTAAACTGTCCCAATATGGGCGCATTAATCGTTGATCCTGAGGTTCTGAATAACTGTGGGATCGAGGCCCAAATACATTGAACTTTTAGCTCTCGGTGGCTGCTCCGGTCATAACTATCATTATCTGATCATGCATTCATGCATGGAATGCACATGTTACAATGAAGCAGTATATATGTCACAAATTATCACATCTCACGCAAGTAGTTCACAATTCACAAACAAGTAGCACTTCTATGTCATAGCTCCCCAATATATCGGACCTTCTGTCCGGAATCCACAATCAGAAACAAAACTCAAACCCACCATTATTCGCCACAAGATTAAAAATAATTAATAATTGAGAGAACCGTCTAGGTCACTCACCAATAGCTTCCGAAGCTAGTGCTTGGAAGTCTCGGCAACGTTTGTGGATCAACTTTCCAAACGTGCCTCTATAACAATTCAAATACACATATATCACAATATGTACAATCAGAAATGTATAAAATTGCACATGCGGGAATTGAAATGTGTACAATGTATGTTCGTGACAATCCCGGTATCATTCCATAAATCTCATCACAAAATGTTCCCCTATGTCTTACAAATCTATAGACATCAAAATTACTCAATTCGGATCTCTATAGGTCCGAATATAGCCAAAAAAATGAAGACCATTCATATTCTTTTAAATCAATCCACTCACTTTAATTCAATCATCAATTTCAATTTGATCTCAAATATCACAAATTTACATGGAGAGGTAGATAAATGTCTTACAAATCCGACGCCTCGATAATCAGGTCAATCGGAGGTTGGATGACCAAGTTATAAGCAAAAGAATAGCAAAAGGGTCAAATTAGAACAAAACAAAAGATAATAAAATTTTCACTTATTTTCCCCTCTTCTACCACAATGCCTAACTCTTCACACAAGTATCCAAAAATCACAAATGAGGTCTCATTGGAAAGATCACAGGAAATCCTAAAAGTTCCCTGAAAGACTCTCAAACCAATTTCACCCCTAAGGGTGTCACAAATTCAATCAAAGTTTCTGCCTAAACAGAATTTTCCAAAACAGTACCCATTCTTCAAAAAATCATATCTTCCCATTCCCTTTGCCAAAAATTCCAAACTTTCTATCAAAAGAAAGATTAAAACATATTCTACAACTTTCATAAACAACATGGAAGCAAATTCAATCTCTAAATGGGTCAAAACCTCAATCAATGTTTCTGCCCAACACATGTCACCCTGAACAGTAACACAACTTCTACAATTCATAACTTCTTATCCCATTGTCCAAAAATTCTATACTTTATATCAATAAAAAGATCAGAAAATATGCTACAATTCTCATGAAGGACTTAGAAGCAAATTCCACCTCTAACTAGGTCAAAATCTCCCATGATTGTGGCTACCCTGTTAAGGATTGTTAAATCAACATATTACCTAAACCATATCCAAACTTTAGAAATTCATAACTTACAATCCCTACATCCAAAATTAGCATATTATACCTTATTACAAAGCTAAGACATTCCTCTACAACTTTCCATAAGATCACTTGAG
>JAOQMQ010000007.1:2607285-2636153 GCA_027563845.1 Erythroxylum subrotundum | reverse complement strand
TTTTATTAACGGTAATTAAGATGAATCTTACAAGATTTATTCCAAGGACTTTAATTGAGTTTATAATCATGTATAAGGATGAAGGTTTCGGATTAGGTAGTTGGGTTTCGGATTGGGATCCAACAATTAGCTTAAATTACAACAACATTTCAAAAGTGGAGTGATGCCTTGGCCCTTGACTACTTAATCTCTTGCTCATCACCTGCTTATGGAGAGGAAAGTGGGGGGGGGGGGTGTGAGCTTAAAGCTCGTGGGTAACAATTTTATAATCGGTAACAAGCAAAATCATTGCAATAATCATTTTCATTGTAAAAACTCACATTAATGCATAACATGTATTCATCACTATTTTCAACATATCATGAACACATAAGCACATCAAATTAGTTCGGGTGGGTCCCAAACAGAACGTACTACGCATTTTCACATAATGGTCTTTCGTAGCCGTGAACTTATGGGAGTCCATGAAGGAGCTCCATGCCACTAGCGGGCAAGCGGGAGAAGCCTTTTTGTCAAAGTGCACTTAACTTAACTTAGGGGACCACCACAAACCCACATAACATGTATTTCATGACTTGTAAACTTGTTGCCCAAAATGACACATTTCGAAAACTTGATTTCTTACCTTGATACCTTTTCAAAATCATTTTCATAATACACAATATGCAGCACATTTTCAAAGCACTCAAAGAACAATAAATGCACATTTAGAAGTAGTTGAAACTCATTTATTTCTACTTCTTGAAAGAGGCATTAATGGCTTATTACTTAATTATAAAAATGTAACCTACCTTGAATTTCTTGCTTGTAAGTTGCTCAAACATGCCTCTCCTCTTGCTCCTCTTGTCTTTCTTGATTCTCTTTTCATAGACAAAATTCCCAACTTCAATAGGGTTGCTAAACTAGAAACCCACAAGTAGGTTCCATAAAATGATTGTAGAAAACTTAAACCCATGCATTTTCTAAGCTTCAAGAACCAAACCCTTCCAAAATTCCCAAAGCTTAAGTAAGACCTTACCTTGAATCTTCACCAAATGAAGAAATTATTGGCTCAAATGGAAGCTCTTATCTTCCCCTACCTTTTCCCCCTCTTACACCACCTCTAAATCTCTCTAGAAGGCTTAGAAAAGATGAAACCCTAGCTCAACTCTCTTCTTTCCTCTCCACTACTGAAATCTCTCTTCTCTCTCTCTTTGATTTATTATATCACTTCCCTCTTTTCCATTTTCATTTTCCCCCCTCTTTAGGAAGAAGACAACACTTCTTTCTTCCCATTTTACCCTTAATGATTTATAAAAGTCCACCTTGCCCTTCCTTTATTGCCTTAAGGTTTCTAAACTTAAGTGACTTGCCACATTTGGCCTTACACTCTCCCACTACTTCAATAGTTCAATGCCCTTAACTTATGCCATATTATCTTACCTACCTTAATATGCTAATTAATTCCAACATAAATTAATCTAGCAAGACCCCAAAATTTATCTAATCATGCTTATTAAAAAAAATTCAGGCGCCAACAATTTTCAACAAGCATTACACAAGATTATTTTTTTTCTTGTATTATCATAGTTAGCACTTTAAATGATGCATGTGACACTCTGAAGAAGGAATTTTAAGGTACATCAAGAGTAACTATTGTGAAATTATAGTCTTCTTCGAGATTTTGAGACGTATTTTATGGAAAATAATAAATTGGTGAAAGAGTGTTTATCAAGAGTTATAGGAATTGCAAATAAAATGACCATATGGAAAAGATGTTAATGATTAATAGATTGTTGCTAAAGTGTTAAAAAGTTTACCTCCAAAAGTTTGATCATGTTGTAGCTACAACTAAAGAGTCAAAATATTTAAGTAATTTTTTTTCATTTGATGAACTAATGGGTTCTTTGCAAGCTCATGAGTTAAGAATTAACAATTTGCTAGGAATAAATGAAGAAAAAGCCTTCCAAATAAAGGATGTTACCAATTCAAAATAAGGAGTGATTAGAGCAAGGAGCACAAGAATATCGTAGAGGCAGGTCTCAAGGTGGAGGGTGTAGTAGAGGTAGAATTCAATGCAAACATGGTAGAAGTAAAAGTGAGGAACAATGGTAAAGGTAGAATTCAATATAAACATGGTAGAAGTAACAGTGAGGAACATTGTTACCATTGTCATAAGTTTGGCCATTTAGAAGCAAATTACTAGGCTAAAGATAATCAAGTTTGTTATACAAGGAAAGGAGAGCATGCTTTTTATGCCTTTTCCTTTGGACACTAAAAGAGAAGCTAGGGTATGGTTTATAGATAGTGGGTGCTCTTTTCATATGACTATCAAAATTTAAGGAGTTGGACAAAACTAAAATGAAATAGATTCAACTTGGTGATGACAAATAAATACAAGTAGAAGGTGAAGGTACTATTGTGGTCTATATTAGTTAAGGAAAAATAAAACTCATTCAAAATGTTTTATTTGCCCCTAATTTGGTTCACAACTTGCTTAGTGTTGGATAATTGCTTTATAGTGGATTCTCTATCTTGTTTGGTGACGATATATGTATTATTAAGGGCAAAAAGATAGGTCATATCTTAGTCAATATTCATATGAAACCAAATAAAATATTTCCTTTTGAAAGTTCAAATATCGAATATGCTTTAGCGATTTGACAAAACAAGGATGAAAAATCTAAGTTGTGGAATTTGCATTATAGGCATTTGATTATGACTAGATTAAGATTATTATGTCAAAATGATATGGTGGTTGGTTTATTAAAATTAGAGTCCATTTACAATGTCTGTGAAAGTTATATGTATGGAAAACAACATAAAAGATCCTTCACTATAGGGAAGTCTTGGAGAGCCTCCAATTGTCTTGACCTTATACATGTAAATTTGTATGGTTCTATCAATAAATAATCACTTAGTAGTAATCAATGTTTTATACTGATGATTATAGCTAGGTATTTTTCTAAAGTTTAAAGTAAAAACGTTTTTAAACTTCAAAAAAATTAAGGCTTTTTTTAATGAATAATATATTAAATCCATAAAGGTAATCAGATACAAGTTATAGAGGCAAATGATTATAATATGAGTACATCTACAAGATGTTTACTATAATAACTTTTGACTAGATTACAATAATAGATATGTTAAGCTATATTCTAATTGAGCTAGTGTTAAAGCTGAAAATGTGTTTGTCTTTGTAGGCAAAATAAATGAGTTATGATTCTACTACATATTGGCTTCAAAAATTTAAAAGTTTGGTAGAAAATTAGAGTGGTAACAAAATTATGGTTTTTTATACATATAAATGTGAAGAATTTTTATCTTAAGAATTTCATATTTTTTATGAAGCATATGGTGTCCACTTGGAATTAATAGCACCTCATACTCTATAGCAAAGTAGAATTACAAAGAAAACTAATCAAACTGTAATTGAGATGGTTAGAAGCATATTGAAAAGTCAAAACCTTACAAATCATTTTTGGGGTGAGGCAATTCATATTGTAGTTTACTTATTGAATATACTCCTATTAGAGCAATCATGTATTAGAAACCTTTTAAATCTTAGAAAGGCTTAAAGCCACTAATGAAACATCTTAAATTTTGGTTATATAGCATATGTTTTAATAAATTCTTAATAACTATGTAAGCTTGATAGAAAGTCTAAAGATTTTATATTTTTTTAGTTATTGCTACAATTCCAAGCTTTTCGACTATATAATCCTATAATAAGGAAGATCATTATTAGAAGAGATGTAGAATTTGATGAAGGTTCATGTTAGGAATAGGGAAGTAGTAGTAAATCATCAAAAATCTTATAAGAAGATGCTTTAAATGAATCAATAAATCCATCTTTCATTGCTAATATAGACTTTTTAAATAGTAGCAACTTAAATAGCAGCATCATTAGCCCAAATGGTCATTTATTCCATTTGGAGAAAAAGGAACAAGTGATTATACAAGAGTGAGGAATTGCAGAAACATCAACTTGCTGACCAAATTGTGAACTTGATAAGAGCTGTTATTATTGCCAATGATAAGCAAAACACAGTTAGCCAAGAACATAGAGTAAACTGGTTGCTTTGATGCAAATTTTTGTTTTTTGATATATATCATGTTTAGTTTAGCTTCACTTGATTCAAGTTGTATGATTCTTATTTAGGATTGTGTAATAGCTTTTGCTATAATTAAATACAAACTTTATTTTTAAAAAAAGCCCAATGGGAGTATTTCAACAATGATAGCACCTGATTATGAATATTCAAATGAGAATCCTACACAAAAGTTTAGATCACTTGCAAAAATCTATGAAACTTGTACCTTTTCGTTATTTCAACAATGGTAGCACCTGATTCTGAATATTCAAATGAGAATCCTACACAATAGTTTAGATCACTTGAAAAATTTTTTGAAACTTGTACCTTTTCGCTATTTGGTGCAATAATCCAAATTGCATTAAAGAGGCTTCAACAAAAAGAGAATGGAGGGATGCAATGAAAGATGAGCTGATAGCAATCAAAAATGAAATATTGGATCTAGTGGATTTAACAAAAGGAAAAAATGTTATTAGCTTGAAATAGGCGTTTAAAACAAAATACAATGCTAATAGGAGAGTGAAAGAATACAAGGCCAAATTGGCAGCAAAAGGATATTCTTAATGATAAAGTATTGACTTTAAAGAAACTTTTTCTGTAGATGCTTGTCTTTATATAGTAAGGGCTATAATGGTTTGTTTACATAAGTGGAAGGTTTATCAATTTGATGTAAAGTCGGTATTTCTTAATGGTGACTTGGAAAAAATGAGTGTACATGAGTCAACCAGATAGTTTTGTGGCGAAAGAAGCAAAAGAGAAAGTATACAAGCTGAAGAGAGCAATTTATAGGCTCATACGAGTCCCACGAGCATGATACAACAATATAGATGCATATTTTAGAGAAATTGGGTTTGAAGAAAGAATGAATGAACTTACATTATATGTGAAAATGCATCAACATGATTTTTTTAGTTGTTTTCTTGTATATTGATGATATATATAGGAGTTCCTCCTACTCTCTTATCTGTGAATTTCGATGTTGCATGATGATCAAGTTTGAAATAACATACTTAAGTCTACTCCACTATTTTTTGGAATTAAAGTGAAGCAAGGAGAAGATAGAATCTTTATTTCAAAAAGAAGATATGTTGTTAACCGTCTAAAAAGAAATAGAATGCTTAATTGCAAAGTGATTGACACTTTTATGAATGTGGAAGTTATTGTTGGTTGATGATACTGAGAAAGCAAACGTGAACTACTTTTATAGCTTACTTAGAGGTGTAATCTATTTGACCCACAATCGTCCTAATATAATCTTTGTTGTTAGTCATTTTAAGATTTATACATAGCCGTATCAAGCATCATCTTTGAGCAGCTAAGAAGGTCTTATATTATATTGCCAGAACTACAACTTTTGGGTTATGCTACTACTTGGATTTCAAGAAAACAGTCAATTGTTGCACTTTCATTATTGAAAGCAGAGTATGTTTTAGCAACATCTTTAGCATGTCAAGCATTATTGCTAAGAAAATTGTTTGTTGATCTTCATCAAGAGCAAAATAGGATTATTAAAATTTTTCGTGATAATTTATCAACAATAGCAATGGCCAAAATTCCAATATTACATGGAAGAGCAAAACACATAGATACACAACATTACTTCATCTGCGAGCTTGTCACAAATGGATTGATTAAAGTAATATAACACTGAAGAACAAGCTGCAGATGTTCTTACCAAAGTACTTCCTTGTCTTGGTGTCTCTACTTCTAACTCCAGATATCATTGTTGGGATTAAATTGGTCTTTTAATTGTTAGCTGAAAAAGTCTCCTCACTTATTAAGTTATCCATTAAAGTGTCTTTTCCTTTTTGCATATACTCTACTTCAGTCGTTTTTTCTTAACAGCCATACCTACTTCTATTGATTATTTTAGTACTTTTTCTCTTGTTTTCTTTCACTCAATCATTTCAAGAAACAAGGCTAAGACATATCTTATGCTTACTTGCATATAATGTTCACTTTACGGACTATGAAATTAGAGATATTCAAAGGTCCATTGCTTTTTTCTTTTTCTTGTTCTTGCTCTCAAATGCTTCTAGATCTAGCTCACCTTATAAATTGTGACACACACTTGTTTGCCCGATATTTTTTTATAGAACGCAGGCAAGCACTCAATATGCGATTGACATTATATGGAATAGGATACATACTGGGTAATGGAAACAACCACACTACATATAATGAGATAAAGCAAGCAAACGAAGGGTACCAGTCCTATATATAAAACCATTATTGCAAACCAGCAGACTCAAATTCTGGTGGAACCTTACCATTATCGCACACGGGCAGACTCAAATTCTGGTGGAACCTTTAGAGCTCGAGGACCTTCTTCCAAGATGGCCTGTTGCTAATATCATCCCACCAAGCGCTAACATGCTTCCTGTCCCTAATCAAATACTCCTTCTTCATTGGTCCAACCAAATACTGAGTGAAGGGAAGGTGGCTAAGGTCTGCCAGGCTAAAGAAGTCACCAGCTAAGTACTTGCTCTTCGATAGCCTCTCTTCGTACACGTCCAACACCTTCCCAAGCTTCTCTTCGCTCTCTTTGATTATCTTTTCATCTGGTAGAAAGCCCAACGGAGCAGAAAATAATATCTGAATTGTCAAGTTATAGATATGGGGGTGATAGTTGTGTGCTTCAACTTCTAGCCATTGTTCTACTAGGCCCCTTTCTTCTATGGTCTTTCCAAGCAGATCTGTCCCTTGAGACTTGTACTTCTCTGCATAGTACCTCATGATTGCTCGGGATTCTACATGCCCATTACAATTACGTACAGAGTTTTGATAAGTATAATCAACACAATGATTTAGCAAAAGGGATCTGAGTTAGATGAGAGACTCCTACCGTATAAAGTAAAGTTGCCATCTTGAATTACCGGAAGAGACCCAAAAGGCTGCAATATCGATATATAATGAATATATTTGGTGGTAGCAAGTAATCTTGGAGAAAGTTCGGATAAGAAAAGAGTAGTGAAAATGAAAGTTAAATAACCCTGAACCTTGTCTATGACTATGAGAACTCAAACACAGTGAAAACGATGAAGATTTCAATGTTCTGAAGCAAAGAATGAAAGAAAAGAAAAAAACCTGTAGCTTTAGATACTCAGGGCTTCTATGCTCGCCCTTGACGAGATCAACTGGTACCGTCTCGAACTCAATACCCTTCTCAATAAGGCAGACAATCACTCTCTTTGGAGAAGCATAGGCTGGACCATATACCTTCACCACCATTTTTCTTGGCTCAAAGTTCTTTCGTCTCAATACCAAAGTCCTGATAAATGATGTTGGGGATGAGGCTTATCTTATGGGAGATTACGCAATTTGATTAGTTGGCCAAATTTTGTAAGTGGCAAACCAGAAACTGTTTGTTGTGAAAAGTTGACTAAAAGTGACCAAATCTCAACCACTCATCTCTAAGCTATAACCATTAATCACGGCAGATGGGCTTCTAATTTATTAAAATTCTGCTGCTTGATGATTATTTTTGGTGACTTGAAGGATTAAGTTTCTACCACATACAGGTAAGAAACAAGTAGATGGGTATGTTGACGACAAATTCAAAGTCTAGGCTGCAAAGCAGCTAATTCGATGTTTATTTAGATGTCAGAAAAAAAAATCCGTCCTTGCTGTATTGTGTATTGAGTATTGACCACGTTGCGAGTAATAGTCCTGAAGGTGACGAATGTCAATTTATTAGGTGTAATTGTCTTGAAGGTGATAATGTTAGGTAACCTATCGGTCCCATCGGTGTTTTAAAATTCAGATCGGTCATTGAATTGGAGATTTTATTGATCATCGATTTGATCGATTGGATCACCGATCGAATCGGTGTGACGTTATAATTATGCAATAATTATATTTAATTATATATAATATTAATAATATTTAAAAAAATACAAAAATATATAAAAAATAAAAATAAAAAAAATTTTGTTGAATCAGTGGTCGGACCGATCCGATCGATTCAGATTGGGTCAATTAAAAATTGATTTTTTAGAATGAACCGGACCGAATAACCGACCGATCACCGGTCGAACCACCGATCCCACTTGATTAGATTCTAGAAACACGAACTCTGTTGGGATTGGAAAACCTCTTCGTCCTTTGTCTTTTCTAATATACAAGGCAATGCAAGTACTATTTATGTGAGGCATCGCATCTTCTGTAAAGTTTGTAGATAAAATTTAATAAAACAGAATATGAATTGATTAATTGAAAAAAAAAAAACTGTTTCTTATATGTGATGTTTAGTTGAAATATCTATTCTCAGACCCTCGTACGCATGCAGAACTTCTTTACATGGATAATGAAATATTTTTAACAAATTAAAAATAATTTAAAAATACCAAATTATGCATTATAATCTATCCTTGCATTATATATGGTGAAATTTGACATAAGGCTACAATGATATTTTTTTAAGGAATAAGTCATCAATTAAAACAAGTAAAGAAATACGTTCAATATCTTTATATAATTTTCTTATTGTTGTTTTGTAATAACAATAAAAAAATGTGTACCTACAAAAATAATACTAGTATGAACTAACAATATCCGGTCTTCCTTTACGGCATAAAATAGTAAGTGACACATTGATGTACATCGTATCTATCTGGTCATGAGATTACGGAAGGAGAGAAGCCAAAGAATTTTCAAACATTGAAGTCAGGCTATGAATGGAAAGCATTTTGGCTCTGTTTGGCAATCAGCTGATTATATCAGCTGTTAGCTGATAATTGATTAACCTGCGGATTGCATTAGTTGTTTGTTATTTGATATTTGGTAAAATTAGTTGTTTAATATCAGCTGTTTATGTGTAAAATGACTTATGAAGACATACCTTTTAAAAAAATATAAGGATATAAATATTATATATCTTAGTATTTCGTTGAATATTCTTATAGTAATTTAGATTTTAGATATTTAATTCTACAAAAATTAAGTTTATAACTCTAATATAATTATTATATCTCGTGCATATAATAATAATAATAATAATAATAACAACAAAATTAATAATAATAAAGAAAACCAACTGCATGCATACCGTGCATGACTACTAGTCATGGGGTCACCCTATGATGGCTACTACTAGTCATGGTGTCACCCATAGTGGCTAATCATGGAATAACGTGACAATATTTACAAAACAACATAAATATAACAAATAGCAGCGAAAATATGATGATAGAATAGTAATTGCCAAACAGCATAATCAACTGTTGGGCCAAAATGCTACACATGCCCAGCTTTTCACAAATTAGTTGGTTGGGTTGAATCAGTCAATCCAACCTGTCAACAACCAAACAAAATAAATAACTATTTGATGAAGTCAAACAGTTGATTTTGGTCAATCATTTAAAAATTAGTTGATCAGCTATCAACCAAACAAGGCCTTTATGAAGAACTCTTTGAGAAGAATAAGACTCCATTTATGTATTTACAATTAGATAAATGGAACTTTAACATGCAGAGTATTTGGAAGGTGGGGAGTTAATTAGCTTAATCTTCAATCTTAGTTTTTGGTTTTTACTTGAAAGTTGCGCTTTGCAAATCATTATTGATGTCCTTTGAATTTTAACGTAATTATTTTTATTCTTAAAAAATATTGAATCTTCTTTTAAAATTTTTTAAATGCGATAGCAAAATTAAATCATTATTTTCAACATTCTTAAATTAATTTATGCAACATCACAAGTCATAATTTGTTATAATTAATAGAGAACTCCACAAAAATCTCCTTAAATTTTTATTTTAATTCAATCATAATATATTTTATCTTTATAAATGTTGCTAATCATGTCTTGTAGAAAATTCCTATCTAATAATAGGTCTCCTTAAATTTTATTAAAAGCTTCAACATTACAATGTTCTCCCATAATTCAGAAGGAAGCAATGCAGAATTTAAACATTTAAGTACTGATTTCAAAATTTGCAATATTCAATTATGTATTGATTAATCTTAGATATGATAGAAATCATTTCACAAGGAACAAAAAACAATATGGGCAGTTAGTAATTCAAAGAAAGTTATATAAAGCCTTAATTTTCTCCTTATTGATGTCTGAATTTCACCTAAGTACAACACTTTGGTAACAACCTTTCTTCAAATCATTCTCTTATTAAAATTTACAATTTAACAAATCATAAGATCAAGAATTTGCCATTCAATTTCAGTAGTTACTTAATCAGTCTAAAGGAAAAGGAGAAAGCAGTAGTAAAGGGAGTATTTTTCAATGGTCATAGATTTGAATCTCTTTAATGTGTAAGAAAATTGTAAACAATGAAAGAAGAACTTAAGGAACTAAATAAAAAGCGGTTCAACAATACAAGCTTAGCTATTCAACCTTTCAAAAACAAACACTCCACAAGGTCCAAAAGAAGCTCTATTTGAAAATAACTTACGAGGCTCTTAAGTTCAAAGAAAACTCATGCCTTAGAGGTTGACAATTCTCTCCCAAGGTAGAAATTAAAAATCCATTAGTTAAGACATGATAAGAGAAACATATACTATTTTTATAAAGGAATCTTAAACAGAAGAAGAACTCACAAAAAATCTCTTCTAAAGTTGACCAATATGGTCAAACCATCTAGAATCAAGAAGAAGTCAAGAAATTGGCTTTAAATTACTCTTAAGAGACATTAGGTACACCTACAATGTTTGCTTATCTATTTAGGGTTTTAAAAGAATTCATCTAGGATTTAATCTTTAAAGAACAAGAAATTGATCCCAAAATCCCTTAAATAGAGCAAATGTTAAAAAAGATTTATTCATTTTCAACCCTAATAAAGCTTTTATACTTGACTAAATGCAGTCCTTTTTAAAAAACTTGAAATTTGGCAAATGATCAAATCACAAACTCAATTATGTAAGACTTCAATGGTGAAACAATGTTAAGGGAAATCAATAAAACCCTAATATCTGATCTCTAATATGTCTAACCTTTATTTCCAAGAATTTAGACTAATATCTTATTGCAACACATTATACAAGATCATCTTTAAAAATTTCTTATACCTTAAAGTTAAAATCAATTTTGAAACTATCATAAGTTCAAGTAGAATTTTTATGGAATAGATCAATAAGTGACAACATTGATATTCAAAATTTACAATAAGAAATCTTCTAATAAAATTTGTGTCATAAAAAATAGATTTTAATAATACATGACTGAGTGAGCTAGAGTTTCCATATATATTGTAAGTTATACACTAATTCAAGCTTTTACTTTTTGCATTTTCTCATCATGTGTTCCACCTTCCTTTTCTCTGTTGATATTGTTTAGGGATAATATCTTATTCGTTTCACTAGTAAAACTAAGGGCTATATGCTTCCTACTTGTAAGGACCTATTGCCTATATATTTAATATTGTTGGGTTGAAGTTTCCAGAGAGAGTGAATAATGAAAGACATTTTTATTTCTCCATTGTTCATCTTTTTTTTTTCTCTTTCTACATTTGGTATAAGATCCAGGTTGTTGTGATCTATCGGAAAGAAAAACATTGAGAGTGAGAAAAAAAAGATAGCACACAAGAGAGCTACATTCTAATGGTGTAATTGGACTTAATTAAGGTGCAAAATGAACCTAGTTTTATGTGGAATAAGTTAATTAAAGATTAAATAAGGTTTGATTTTTAATTAAATAATAACTTAAGGAAGGTGTTGTTAGAAAACAAAGTATCTAATTTTGGAACTTATAAGTTGTTAAAGGAATAAAGTCTACTTATAAATGCTAATATGATTTAAAGAACAAGAGAAATGTGTTAGTTGTGAACGTTTGTGAATTGGGAACTTGTGTGAATACATGTAATGTGTGATTACCTAATGATTGCATTGGTAGATTATTGCAAATGTTTATGTTTATAAGGCTTGTTAAGTTTGATTAAATGTGAATGAAAATATTCAATGTAAGCAAAATGGAATAAGTCATATAATACGCAGTATATCTTTCACATATGATTCTGAAATCTGAAATATTTGTTTTAAAACTGCCAAGTCCTAGTCGTGGGTAAATAGGCATGCCTAGAAGGGTCTGCAGCTACTCTTGTAACTCGACACTAAGGTGTCCCTTGATTATTAACACTACGGTATCCCCTGATTAATGACACTATAGTGTCCCCTGGTTATCGACACTACGGTGTCCCCTGATTTTAAGACATAAGTCTCTTCTATTTCTGATATACCAATCAAGGTATCTTTTACTCTGATTCTGTTACCCACTTCTGTAAAAAGGATTAGCAGGCTAACTTGTTTTGTATTCTAATACATGTTCAGTTTTGATATAAACAAGTTTGATCTAATACAAGATAAGCTCTGATTTGATACAAAACATATTATGGTCTGATACAAGTCATATTTTGATCTGAAAGAGTTATATCCGGTTTTGATATTCAGTTCTGATACATGTACATTATGTTCTAATATTTATGAGTCCTGTTTCGATGCAAGAAAGATTTATATTGATGAATCATAATTTGTTCTGAGACACATAATGTTTAGATTGCTCTTTAATATGAATAATTAAAGATTATTGTGATATGATCTGATTTAGTATATGTGAATGTTAAGAGATTGTTCACCATTTTATGTCTCGTTTAGTTATTCTCCACTAAGCTTTATGCTTAGCATGGTGGTTTTGCCTTCATGTAGGTTCTGATAAGAAGATCTAAGGTTGGGACAACCGCATTAGCCAAAGAAGGATGTGTTTTGATTTGGAAGATGTATATTTATGTTTAAGTTTAAGTTATATTTCAATGTAATGAGACATGTTGCATTTTGTGTTTTGTTTAATGGATTGTAATAACCTTAATATAGGATTGATTTGGAACTTATGGCATGTATTTGGAATAGTACGATATGCTTGATATGTTTTGTTTACAACAACACCTAATGATATGTAATGTATGTTTGCCTGAGTTTCTGGAAATGCTTTGGATTGTTTGGCATGTTTTAGTTCTGTTTTGTGTGGCATTTGCATATCCTCCCAGGTAGGTATATGGGTGTTACATGATGAGCTTCTCAGCACCATGACTTACAATATGTTTTACATCTTTCTAAGCATATTTTATTTCCATTTAAAAATGCCATAGACACTAAATTTTACTCTAAAAACAAGTGATATCAAACACAAACTATGGCAGAACAAATAAGAAACCATAGATTATGAAACATGAGCATAAAAATGGATATACCATTTGGTTGGTCAATGATTCCAACATAATTTATGTTAGGGCCTCCAAATAAGCACCTTGCTCTATTACACCCCTATTTGATAATATATGCATTAAAACATGTATCAAATACCTAATGTCTATAAATTTAACTTATTAAGAATATTATATATGTGTAACATTTTTTAAGTTGTTAAGAACTACTAAATCACTGAGCTAAACCAATTTCCTTTTATCAGAAATTATAAAAATTCTTATTCTCAATGAATAAATAGAAATTTCTAGAATTAACAGCCTAGATACTTGGTCCCAACCAAATCAAGAGAAATCTATAAGCTTATGATAGTACCTAATGGTTCTCCACATTTAATATTTTTATGTCTCAAAAAATTTGGATTGACTTAAATAGTAACAAAAGATGTGTCATATTATACCTGGTTCCTAATTAATTCATGAAAGATTAGGAGAATTAAGTATATTATTGCATGAATTGACAATATAAGATTAGAAGAATTAGCTCCATCATTATATGAAGAACAAGATAAAGTGATACTACAAGATTCTTTATTCATCTAGTTTCAGTCTTAGAGACTAGAGTCACTGACCTGGATTGTTTTATGTTCATAAGACAACACAGTTCCGTCTCTATGGAATAAACAACTACCCTTTATAGCATGAAAGGCAAGCATCACCTCCACTTTTATGGAAGGGATGGTAATCTTTATAGGTTCAACACCAAATATATGGTACTGGCTTTCAACTTTATCATCATCTAGTGACTCTTTTTTTTTTGAAAGGAAGACGAACAAAAATTACACAAGAAGTCTAGGGAAACAAATTCCCGACAAATCCTCTAAAAGGATGTGGTGGCACCCAACGGGTGAGGTAGGAAAAAAAGTAACACCGATAGCAAAATGACTGGCATAGTTAGCTAGCCAATCCGCACATCTGTTGCTCTCTCGATAAACGTGTCGATGAACAACAGTCCAGTTCCTAGTGAACAGCTCATGAATGCTCAGGACAAGAGGATGGGGCGACTGGGATCGCTGTTCGGCAGAGAAGAGGAGAGTCGCCACGGCCATGGAATCGACTTCAAGTTCAATCCGGCGATGGCCCAACCGCCAAGCCAAGTTCAATCCAGTATACACGCCCCAGAGTTCCGCATCCACGGACAAGCACCATCCGATATTGTGGGAGAAGCCACCCCGCAGCGTCCGTCACTATCGCGCAAAGTGCCCCCGGCTGCGGCCGTCATCGAGGACCTTTTGGAGGCGCCATCTGTGTTGAGCTTGATCCACCCCGTCGGAGGTTGCCGCCAACCGAAATGACTCTCGTGACGAGTTGGTTGGCTCGGAGGAATCACTCGACTGTGTCATCGGACCGCGTGTCGGAGACAACCTGCAAAAGACAAAATAATAGACTGTCGGGCTTAGGTGTCGATGCTATCATGTAAATCCATAACGACATAATTTTCAACCATTACTACAAGTCCTAGAGTTCTCACCAGATTCATTAAACCACCACTTGATATCAGGCTTACAAACATAATTCTGTTACACCATCTGTGATCCACTGAATTATTCTAGTAATAATTGAATTTTGCCTCATATTCTAGTATTAAACCAAAAAATCTTTAAAAAGTTTGGCATTATAGAATCTATTATCTATTTAATATATTGTTGTCATTTTTCTAGAAATCATAACCAACAATAAAAGACTCTCATGCATAACTGTAGGTATTTCACAAGTCTTAATTCATTGGAAAGAGCCTAATGCATTAGAAGAGTCTTTTGTAGTCCATATCCTTATATGTCCTAAGACCAGGACGGAAATTCTTTTGAGTAGGGGTAAAATATTTAAAGTACTCTTATATTACTGAATTTTTTTTAAGTGGAGGCAAAATATTTAAAATACTCTTATATTACTGAATTAAATTAACGAGGGCAAAAAAAATTTTATGAAATCAAAACTTAAAATAATAATATTTTTATATGAAATTTTTTGAAGGTAGTGAGAGCAAATACCCCCACTTGCTCCCAATGTACATCTGTCCCTGCCTGAGAGTAATATTAAGAGTGACAATTGAGCAAAGGTAGCATTGGGTTGAAGCCTAAACTCGATTTGAAAATATTTCTAAGAGCTTGGGTCCGAAATTCATAGCCGAAGCCTAAGCTTGATCGAACCTTAATAGAACCTAAAATTTTTCTTTTAAATTATTTATTTTAGTTTATAAACGAGGAAACAATGTTATATATGTGGTCCTTTGAGCTTTGATCGAGCTAAGCGTGATTCAAAATCTAAAATTATAAAAATGAGGATAAACCCAAACATAATCAAATCAAGCCAAGTCCATTAATTTCCGGTCGAGCCAAGTAAAAATGTCAAGCCTACAATTAAGTGATCCCAATTCATTCAAGCTAATTACCTTCAATTACATTTAAACAGAAAAAAAAAAAAACATTGTCAACTTATTCATAAGCTCTCACCCTCTTTTGAATTATTGTTTTGTCATTTGTCAATTTAATAGCTATTAATTGTCTTAATTAATTGTCAATTTAATAGCTATTAACTAATTAATTAATTACATTTTTAGGTTTAGGTAGTGAGTTAGCTCGCGTTTCTTAAAAGTTCTTAAAACATTTCGAGCCAATTAGTAATAGTTATGATCAACATATGAGATTGAATTGTTCTCTCTAATGAGTTATATTTTCATTTTTTGAAATATGAAATAGAAACTAATCTTATATTGCAAGGTTGGCTTCAGAATTTCATTTTGAACTATGATTGTAAGGGAACAAAGCGGAGAATGTCGAAAACAATATGATCGATATCTGAGAGTGAGGAGTCCTCTCTACTGAGTTTTAATATTCCTTTTTTCAGAATAGATGGAAAAGTATAGAAAAGAGCAAAGAAACGAAGCTTACACGCTGATCTCATATCACAAGGTCAGCTCTAGAATCTCATCTTCAACTATTATTGGAGGGAAACAAAATGGGAAAGACTTTCGAAAGGCTGAAACTGTTGCAATGCAAGAGGCTCCTCATTGTCATAACATGATTAAATGATTAGTTACAGAGGGTAAAAGTGATCCAAAAACACCTTCAATCTAATTTCAAGAACCCCAATAGTTTCTTTATGATGGTAATTCCAACTGGATTTGACAGAAATTTTCACTACAATATCAGTTCATTTCTGAATCACCATGTCAACTGTGGAGTAAAATCACAATATAATGGAGCTGTAGCAACTCTGGTCAAAACGAAACAACTGATTTGGTTTGTGACGAAGAATGAAACTGAGAAATGGCAGTATCAGTCTCCTCAAACTCTTCAAAAACCATGGGTCTTCCACTGATTTCCTTCCTGTGAATCAAGCATGTGTTTTGATCAGTTATAAACTTGAGATCATTGCTCAGACACCCAAAACATAGGGTCTCTCTCATAGATGTTGACACCAAGCTCCGTTCATGAATCTTTGATTTTGATTATCCTCACCAAATTATTTCACAATCTCAAAAATAAGCTTGATTGAAATGCTAAGGCATACAACATACGTACTCCTATGCCATGTTAACCAGTAATGAATTTGACCAAGTGAATATCTTACAGGGCAGCAAAAATATAAACAGAAAATATGCAGAAACGAAAATCTAGTTCAACATCCAGGGAAAAAAAGGTTGAAGTCATACTTTTGTGTGACGACGCTCTCTTCAGAAAGAGCCTTTTCTAACCTCTCTTCAAATGGTGTTGCATGCCAACTT
Organism: Erythroxylum subrotundum; assembly: GCA_027563845.1. NCBI lineage: Eukaryota > Viridiplantae > Streptophyta > Magnoliopsida > Malpighiales > Erythroxylaceae > Erythroxylum > Erythroxylum subrotundum. Next base: position 2,619,149 of record JAOQMQ010000007.1, on the reverse strand, counting down.
ACTTTTTGATCCTGCAAAGAAAGGGTGCTAGTTCAAAGCAGCAGTTAATAGTGCAAAGGCCAAAAAGACCAGTATAATCTTTTAAGTTACCTCCTTGTATTTGTTTGTTGAATTTGGGATACCATTTCCATCCCACCACTTTGGGGGAATATCAGAAGGCTCATGTTCATTCCAGTGAGCTGCAACCATCCCAATTATAGGCCTGTCTTCAGGAGTTCGACGAGGATGGTAACTTTTGCTTGATGCCGTTCCCACATTTGCATGATCATCATCTTGCTTGGATGGTGGTGACTTTACCCAGGAAGACAAGCTTGCTTCCACGAGATTATTGATATGGGAAGTTTCTTGCGGCCCTATGACTGACGTGCTGATGGTTGCATTTTCTGACTGCTCAAGAGATTCTCTCAGCTCACAAGACAGATGAGGGGATTCCTTCAAGTCCTTCCAATGAGAAGTGTTCTCTACTGGATTTATAACCGTGTAAGCATACTCTGATCTGATCCTAGGCTTTCCATTTCCTGAAGTGTCCATAGTTGCAGGAAAAACAGTTCCCGGTGTTTGCATGTCATCAGTAAGTTTCAAAGGCGTTGCTCTAGGAGAAGACTTCAATGTACTAATTGCAGTTTTCTCGGATATATGGCAATCATTATGGCGTGGAGATCCTTCAGAGAAAGAAGTATCTGATTTGCAATCAAAGCGAACAGACTTGACTACTGTTTTAACACATTCTGCATCAGCATCAGCATCAGCATCAGTAGCATTAATTCCACCACCATTGTGTCCATAAGGTATGCATCTGGAAGAAAATTCACATGACACGTATAAAAGACAGCAAACAGAAATGTGGGTGAAATTTGCATAAGTAGATTTTAACATGACAAAAGGAACAAAGAGAACGCTGAAAATTCTAAGTACTTTCAGCAGAACCATTTGAATGCCACAAAAAAACAGGCAGTGCACTGCTTAACCAGAAGTTTCCACGCAACTTCAATGAGCTAAACAAATGAAATTTGAAAACCTGGCATGCTGTTACATTACATATAAATCTATCAGTTCATCAAAAAGGAACAAGATTGAGCTCAACCTGGCGGTTGTTAGCTCTGAAGGAACTGAGCCTCTTGCTTGATCTTCTTCTTCGCCAAGCTTAGTTGGTGTAGAGGGCTGATCAACAATTTGCTTAATTCTATCAGTGGATTCGTTGTGCAGCCATGAATGAAACTTGGAAGATTCCGAATATTTAGGAGGAGGTGAAGCTTTCAGCTTCGAAAATGCTTTACGAATTTCAACTGGAGTTTCCGGCAAAGTACCGCAAGCTTTCAGGAATTTAGCCTGCCCCACAAAATATAAATATGAACAAAATAAACCACAACCTTCTTTTACACATGTCATCAAACCATCTATCTCTCGCTCTCTTTTCTCCATCGGTTCTTATAATAAAAGTTTCTATCATAGGAATAAAATAAATCAAGCAATCAGCTCCTTAGCATTCTTGCTTGACTACAATACCAGAGATTTCAGATTACAATTACAAACCACTATTAGAAAACGAAAATGTTCCTTTGACGATTTACTAAACGAATTACACAGACCTCATCCCTGAGTTCCTTGGTGATTGTCGGAGATCCAAAAGAAGAATTCTCGTTATCATTCCTTCGAGAAGCTTCATCGTCTTTAAAACAATAAACCCAAACACCATCATCTCTCAGTATTAGCGATTGACAAAACCAGCTCCAAACACATAACCAAAAAATATAATCAGATATTTACCTTCCGAAGAAAACAGAGACGATAAGCGATTTTTAGATACTGGAACTTCCTGGTTGATGAATTAATCAAAATAAGTGAAAAGAAAAACAAGAGAAAAAAAAAGTCAAAAGCGGTAGAGAGTTGAAGCAGTTACAGTCTTGGAGACAGAAAAGTGAGAGTGAGGACGGCGGAGGTTGTGGCGGCGATCGTCTCTAGAGCGAAAGCAACCGAAGAAACAGCCCATGACTCCGGCGAACGATCTGAGAACCGGCCTGAAAATGTAATAATCGATGATTTCACTCTTCGCAGTGAAGGGGCATATCATAATTTCATTTAGTTTGGTTGTTAATTTTGGTTTAGCAAACAAAACAAAAGAATGAAAAAAGAGAGAGAGACAAGACGAAGAGGTAGAGAGGGCAGGAGAGAAGAGGAGGGAGAGTTGGTGGGTCGTTTTTTGAAATTTAAACTTTCTCCGCACTTTACACACAGAGAGCAATGATGCACTTAAACCTGCCCTTTCTGTTCATCGCCTGATTCGGTTACTCGCTCGCTTCACCCGACACGTGGAATTAGGTGAGCGGATTTGGGCGCGTTGCTTTATTTATTTGTTTTGCTTGCTTGTCCTCCTACTGGCGCAACTTGCTTTTTTGTTTAACACAATAGATTAATATGCTGGCCTATTGTTTTCAAAGAAGCAATGACAACACAACTTATATAATTCAATTATTTTTATTTTAAAATAAATAATTAATATCACATATTATGTTTTTAGGTTTAAAAACAAAAATGATGATCGGTGGATCTGTTAAATTTATGTCTTCAAATTCCTCATTCAATTTTCTTGATTTAATAAAGTGACATCAGAGTCTAATTATCTTAGTCGTTAAAAAGAAAAAGAAGGATGACAAATAACATGTTTTCCGTCCACTTCCTTTGGCTAGCTAAAGACAGCTATGGAAGTTAGTATATTCGCATGAAAGCTCTACTAGGCTCTAATGATATATAGGAGATGGCAGAGAAAACTTACAGGGAAACTCAAAATGAGGCTTCTTTAAGTTCGGCCTAAAGAAAGGCTTTACATAAGGCAAAAAAAAAAGGGGGGATCAACAAGCCCTCACTCTTATCCACCTATACTTAGATAATGTGGACTTTGAGAAAGTTGCAAATGTTATAACTTCAAAAGAGACATAGGAGATTCTTCAAAATGCTCACAAAGACATGATAAAGTAAAGAAGGTATGTCTATAAAATTTTTATTATTAGTTTGAATCCCTTCATATAAAAGAGTTTGAATCCATTTTGGATTATTACTCTTGATTTTTGGTCATTATTAATGAAATAAAAAAGACATAGAGAAGTCTTAAACAATGCATGAGTAATGGAGAAAATTTTTTATTTTTAACTTCAAACCTTTATGATATTACTATTGCAATTGAAGAATTAAAAGAAATAGACTCTATTACTATTGATGAACTCATGGGGTCACTACAAGCTCATGAAGAAACGTTAATGAAGAAACAAGGTCAAGAAGTCCTGGAGTAAATTCCTCAAAGCAGGCTTACTATAAACCAAAGAGGTCATGAATGTGGTAGAGACCAAGGCCATGGACATAGTGAAAGAGGAGGAAACTATCAAAGCAATCAAGAAGAAAAAGGAAGCTAAAGTTTTCTTTCAACTGGGGGACATGGATGTAGAAATCCATCAAGGAAGCATAACAATGCTTAAGCTCAATGTTACAATTGTAAAAGGTATAGACACTGCATCAAATTGTTAGAGCAAAAACCAAAATGTGAATGAGAAGGTAAACTTTGCAAAAATTCATCAAGAAGAAGAGGAGCTCGCCTTATTAATAGCACAGTGCATGGAAGAAAACGGAGAAGATAACACATAGTACCTTGACACAAGAGCAAACAACCATATGAATAGAAGTTGAGACATGTTCATTAAGCTTGATGAAAGAATACAGGGGGTTTTAACGTTTAAAAATGGCTCTAAAGTTCTAGTAAAAGAAAGAGGTAACATTCTTATCTACCTAAATGATGGTAGGCATAAATTTATTTCTAATGTCTACTATGTACTTGATATGAAAAATATTAAGTTTGGGGTAACTTTTACAGAAAAATTATGAGATCAATTTTAAAAATAAACATTTTAAAATAATGGTTGAGAGCAAACTTTGATAGCCAAAGTTCCAATGATAAGAAATATATTATTTTCTTTAAATATTCAAAATGATGTTACTAAATGCATAAGTGCAAAGGAGATTTATTTGCTATGGCACTTGAGGTTTGCTTATATAAACTTTAATAACTTAAATTTGCTCTCAAGAAAGGATACTATAAAAGATTTCTCTTATATCAATCATCTTAATCAACTATATAAAAATTTTCTATTTGGAAAGTAAACTAGAAAAAGCTTTATAAAAGAAGCTACACCGAGAGCATATAAGCCATTAAAGCTCACCCACATAAATATTTATGAATCGATAAATCTAAATTCTCACAGCAATAATATGTACTTTCTACTCTTCATTGATGATTTTTATTGTAAAACTTAGGTATAATTTCTTAAAGAAAGATCAAAGGCATTCACCATGTTTAAGAATATCAAGGACGTCATAGAAAAGAAGAGTGGCCATGAAATCAAAGCCATGAGATCTAACAAGGGAGGAGAGTTCACATCCAAAGAGTTCCACAACTAATTTAAAAATAATAGGATACATTGTCCATTAACCTTGCCAAGGTCTCCGCAACAAAATGGAGTAATTGAAAGAAAAATAGAATAATTTTTCATATGGAACGAAGCATATTGAAAAACAAGAATATTCTTGATCGTGTCGTTCGAGATTTAAAATTTATAAATCCTCAAATACCCCAAGCGCACAGGTCGTGATTGTAATATAAAAGATGTCGATCCCACAAGGAGAGAGACTAATCTAATCATAAAATCTAAGGCCAATAATATATAAAACTTAAAATAAACAATGCACGGAAAGTATTGTGAGAATTGAATTCAACCACTTAAGTCAGAAATTAACAATTGAGTAATATGCAATCACAATTGAAATCAACCTAAGGAATTTACCAATTTATGAGAAAGGATATTTTACTTATCATTAATGCTAATCTAGCCAATTATGTGTCAATGGAGTGTTGGTTCTAGACTATCCTGGGGTTGACTACTCTCTCTCGAGTTATAGCCATTAAACTCTAAATTATAAACCCTAATCAGATTATGGAATTTGCAACCTCTCAATTCACAAATTATACATAACCTAATTAGATTTAAAGCACTCTAATAAACTATTGGAAAATCATACGAGATCTCTCTCCGCATAATTACCAATATGATTTATTACAGTTTTTGTTAAATAGCCTAACTCTCATTAATCCGATTTAATCATTTTTCATTTAGTTCACCCTCTTAGTTTATTACCGAATTATATAATAACATAATTAAATCACAACATTCATCTAATTAACACAATCAACTAAATTAATATTAAATCAAAATAAAATCCTAAAATAGAGTTTAGAACATCATCAATATTCCAAATCCTATCATCCTACTATCCATGTCAATTCTATTCATCAATAAAATCAAAACAAAAAGGAAATACAACTGGAATAGACAATGGAAGGTGACGACGTCAAAAAACCTCTTGATCCGAGAAGCACTTCGAGTCAGCTTCGTCTTCCTCTTCCTTCGTCCCTTTCTGTCTCTCGGTATTCTCACTTAGGGTTTCAACGGTGGCTGCTTGGAAGCTCTCTTTTCTCTGCCTTTTGGTGTTCTTTTTATCCTTCTTTGTGTTTTGGATAACCCTAGTGTTTTTTTAGGGTCTGAAAGGTCCAAAAAATCCCTTGAAATAGAGCATCTGCACCTCTGCTAATGCCGGCCACAATCGTGGGTCACATCTGAGCCTTCTGTGATGATTGTGGCGTGCAGGCCACGATCGTAGGTCATTCCTTGAGCTTCTATCACAATCGTGACAGCATGCCACGATCGTGGGCCAAACTTGGAGCTTCTGTCACGATTGTGGGCCGTTATTTTGGCCCGAATATCTCCGAAACTCCTCCGTTCTTCGATGTTGACCCTGAAACACTAGCAAACACATCAAGATACCTTTAAAACATAATATTTAAGCTCAAAAGCTTGTACTAACGCTTAAAACATAAATAAATCAGAAACTAACACAATTTTAGCCTAAACACATACTACATGATTGAATTAACAACTAAACACATATCAAACTATGCCCTAAAACACATTACAATTTACACTTATCACATCCCACACTTAAACGTTTACTTGTCCTCAAGCAAACACAACAAAAAATAACACAAAATCACAAAGCACACAATGCAACAATGACACAATGGCTTTAACTTCTTGAAATAAATTTAACCTTAAACACAATCATTCAAGTTGCTCCAAATCATTAACATGCAAAATCCGTGTCTAGAAGCTCTGGATTAAATATACATATTAATCAAAACTTAAATGTCAATTTTACTGACCCCTTTCAATTCTACACACACATTAATAATTATTTGGTCATTCAAACTTTGTAACTAATCCTAAGTACGTTTTCATGAAAAGTTTAGATACTTACATATTCGGTAGGTTTTTATTAGAAAACACATTTTTTAATTATTTTTGTGGACATGGACCTAGTCTTTTTACACAGAGATAAGCATTGGTGATGAATGTCGATCCGGCTACTCGACTAAGTCATGTTTTTTATTAAGTTACTTGGTTAGAACGTCATTATACCCTTTTGACGTGAAGGCAAGCATTTGTGATGCGTTTCAATCTGGTTCCTCGGCTACGTCACGCTCTTAACTGGCTACTAGCTCTATTCATAACCCAAAGGCCAGCTAAATAGTTATTTATTTAAGATTTACAAACACATTTTTTTAATTGATACCTACCTTGTCACTTTAGCCACTCGTTTTCATGAAAAATACTAGCAAAGCCACTTAGTCAAAAGACCTAAGAATGAATGTGACAACTTATAGGGTGATAAACTAACACTGAATCCTAATTAACTTGCATATTTTATCCAAAGAACCCATATCACTAATTTCGCAAGCTAATGACTCTTCACAACCTAATAGATTATGTTCAAAATTAAATCAATTTCAATCCATCTAAGCCATCAATACATTCACACAATTCACAATATGCAACATAAAATATACTAACATAACAATATGCAAAATTCACGTTCAAAGCAAAACACACAACCCTCCCCACACTTTAACAACACATTGTCCTCAATATGAGAAGGAGGCAATCAAACACAAAAAAGGGGGAAATCAAACACAATAAATGAAAAACAAAAAACTACAGCAGGAATTAAATAGGTTAGAACACGAACTCATGGTGATGGAGGTGATGATGGTTAGGTGTTGAGACCAAATCCGCTAGCCGTTTGAGATTGTTGTCTTATATTGGAATTACTTAAAGAGACTAAGAGAATTAGTAATCCCATATCATTTTAAATCATTAAAATTTATTTAATATTCAAAACAAATCTAACTAAACACAACAATTTAAATCTAAGTACTGAATGTGCTAATTTATGGTTATTAGCTTGACCTTGCATCATTGGAAACTCAGTCATGATCAATTATGAGCATCTTGCTTCCATCCTTTTCGTTCAACATCAGTTTTGTAGCCTGTAAGTAAGCTACAAATTGCAAAATAATCATAAGGAAAATATTGATAAAATTATGAAAACCAATTTAGCTCAGTAATGTCCTTTTTTCGAGTGAACTGTTATTAAAACAGGGAATAACATAACTCCTTGAATCTTCTATGGAATCCAGCAGTTTGCTAGGTAAGAGGGTAAGTTGTTCTCTTTTTGGTTCTTCCTCATTCATCATCATCTCCTCTTCTTCTTTAGCTTCTTGAACAGAGACTTCCATAGCTTCTTCAAACTTGATATCCGTTGTCAACTGTTCTTCGTCCTCTTGTTCCTTCAAAGATTCGAGCACATCAATTTTCTGAATGAGTCGCCCTTCTCCGGATTCTTTAATACATCATTCATGTTGAATGTCACTTGGTCATCACTAATCCAAATGATGAGGTTCTCTTCACGGACATCTACCCAAGTTTTTTCGATGTTCAAGCATGGTATACCAAAATCTAGGGAATAATGGGGAGGGTTGTCATTCTTTTCTTCATCCTCTTTCTTCATCTCTTAATCTTCTACAAGATGGGTTCATCTTGATTTCCTAATGGTTTTTCTTGCTCTTCCCCATTTCTAAGTATGATAGCCTTATATTGCTCTCGTTGATGTAATTCCATATTGCTCAGAGAGTCTTCCATACTTCTCTTACAAAATTCACGGGAAAGTTGTCTCACTTGAATCTCAAGGTTGTGGAAGAGGCATGATTTCCCGTTACTTGATCAAATTTCTTTTCCATTCTCTTCTGGGTCTCTTCCATGTCTGTTAGCTTATCCATAATTTTTTCCGATTTGGAATCCCGTGAACTGGACTCATCTTGCTAAAATCCTAATAGGTTTTGATGTCCTATGCAAGTACTTACATTGTTAGACCAACAAAAATTTAGGTGGTTCTGCCACCCCAAAGTGTGCGTGTTCATATAAGAATAATGATTTCCCCAACTAAATTATGGCTCATTGAAATCTGCAAGAGTCCTTTGCTCCCTATAACATATATCCTCTATGATCGTTCTTTTTATCTCTTCCTGATATCTACTTTTTTGGATTCTTCATCGTTGCTTTGTGATGTCCAAATTAATGTGTTTTTTACTTTTTGCCCAAACTTCCTACACTTTTTTTTTCTTCTTGTGATTGGATACCACAATCACAAAAGATAGTGAAACGCCTTAGACTATAAGAATTAAACAAAATCTACACATCCCTGGCAATGGCGCCAAAAACTTGGTCGTGTCATTTAAGTTTTAAAATTTATAATCCCTCAAATACCGCAAGCGCATGGGTCGTGATTGTAGTATAAGAGATGTCGATCCCACGAGGAGGGAGACTAATCTAATCCTAAAATCTAAGGCCAACAATATATAAAAACTCAAAATAAACAATGCACGGAAAGTAACTACGAGAATTGAATTCAACCACTTAAGTCAGAAATTAAATAAAACGAAATTAACAATTGAGCAATATGTAATCACAATAGAAATCAACCTAAGGAATTTACCAATTTGTGAGAAAGGAGATTTTACCTATCATTAATGCTAACCTAGCCAATTATGTGTCAATGGTGTGTCAGTTCTAGACTATCCTAGGGTCAATTATTCTCTCTCGAGTTATATCCATTAAACCCTAAATTATAAACCCTAATCAGATTATGGAATTTGCAATCTCTCAATTCACAAATTATCCAAAACCTAATTAGATCTGCAACACTCTAATAAACTATTGAAAAATCACACGAGATCTTTCTCCGTACAATTACTAATATGGTTTATTATGATTTCTATTAAATTGCCTAACTCTCATTAATCTGATTTAATCATTTTTTATTCAATTCACTCTCTCAGTTTATTACCGAATTATGCAATAACGTAATTAAATCACAAAATTCATTCAAATAACACAATCAACTAAATTATTATTAAATCAAAATAAAATCTCGAAGGAGAGTTTAGAACATGATCAATATTCTAAATCATATCATCATGCTATCCATCTCAATTCTGTACATCAATAAAATCGAAACGAAAAGGAAGTACAACTAGAATAGACGATGGAAGGCAGCGACATCAGAAAACCTCTTAATTTGGGAAGCACTTCGAGTCAGCTGCGTCTTCCTCTTCCTTCCTCTCTCTCTCTCTCTCTCTCTCTCTCGGTATTCTCATTTAAGGTTTCAACGGTGGCTACTTGGAAGCTCTCTTTTCTCTACCTCTTTGTGTTCTTTTTATCCTTCTTTGTGTTTTGGGTAACCCTAGGGTTTTTTTGGAGTTCGAAAGGTCTAAAAAATCCGTAAAATAGAGCGTTTAAGCATCCGCCCAACGTAGGGCACCACTGTGGCCCTGTAGGCCACGATCGTGGCTCACATCTAAGCCTTCTGTCATGATTGTGGCATGCAGGCCAGGATTATGGGTCGTTCCTTAAGCTTCTATCTCGATTATGGCATGCAGGCCACGATTATAGGCCAAACCTAGAGCTTCTGTCCACGATCGTGGGCCGTTGTTTGGCCCAAATGTATCTTAAACTCCTTCATTCTTCGATGTTGACCTTGAAACACTATCAAACACATCAAGGTACCTCAAAAATATAATATTTAAGCTCAAAAGCTTATACTAACCTTTAAAACACTTAAAACATAAATAAATCACAAACTAACACAATTTTAGCTTAAACACATACTACTTGATTAAATTAACGACTAAACACATATCAAACTATGCCCTAAAATACGATACAATTTACACTTAACAATTCTAAAGGAGTTTTGGGCTAAAGTTATAAGTTGTTGAGGATATATATCCAACAAGAATGTCTCCAAAAGTCTTTCTAAATTTACTGAAATAGAAGTATGTAATGAAAGAAAACCAAGTGTATAACACCTCCAATTCTTTAGAAGTATAGCTTATACCCATATGATGGTTGAAGGGTGTACCAATCTTGATGATAAAATTCAAAAGCTAATCTTAATCGACTATGACAAGGAGTTTAAAAGTTACAATTTTTATAATCCAGTTAATGGAAAGATCATTGTGAGTAAAGATGTTGAGCTTAATGAGGAAGCTTTAAAGGATTATAGTATTGAAGAGAATGAAGATTGTGATTTCTTTCCCATCTTTATAGAAGTAGAAGATAATCAACCACTTAATGAAATCACTAGTCTACCATCAACTCCTACTTCATCCCAAGTTCAAGATCTTTCATCAAGCTCAATTTCTAATGAATAAGTCCAATGCTACTGAAGTATGGAAGAAACTTATGATGTTGGATCCCGAATCTGGAACCCAAGTACTTAAACCGAAACCCTCATACTTATACATGATTAAAAACTCAATTAAAGTCCTCCGAAGAAATCTTATCAGATTTACCTTAAATTTCGGCAATAAAATAGATTTACTTTAGGGCCCAAGCTCAAATAAAAAGTCCATGACTCTAGACTAATTGAAATCAAAAATTAGTCAATCGGACTTCCATCCAATTGCTTCACTTTGATTGAATCCATAATTTCAATTCAATTCCTAAAACTCTCGAATTTGCATAGAAAGGTAGACAATGTTTTTAGGAAGCCAATGCTTCGAAAATCGAGAGAATCGGAAATCAAACGAATGAGTTATAGACTAAAGAGTGACCTTTATTGCTTTACAACCATAAAATTTCAAAATGTTATAACTTTCAAGAAGAATGTAAAACCTAATTTGGTTCAAAACTATTGCAAAATTTCAGCCCAATTGGAACATTTCATCAATAAGATCAAAAGTTTGAAAATTCATATCTTTTGATACCGAAGTCGAAAAATGTCGTATTTTATCTCATTGGAAAGATAGAAAGATGCTTTAAAACTTTCATGAAGTAAACAAAAGTCAATTCAATCATTAAGAGAAGTAAAACTTTGCTTGAGGTTGTTGTCTAGCTAAATACCATATGAATAGTGAAAATGACCAAATGAATAGTACTTTTGACCAAATGAATAGTAATCAGAAATTTTTAACTGTTCATATCTTTTTCATCCTAAGCCGAAAAATGACCCATTTTATACCGTTTTAAAGATCTTAACGTGCTCTATAAACTTCCAAAGATTTCCCATTCAAATTCAAGTCCTAACATGGTCTAAAACTCCAAAACAAGTGGCTGCCCATTTTAGAAAAAAATGGACAGCATCTCCCCTAAAAATGCATCTAGCCAAATCTTCAAGTCAAGTCCATTTCTTGCATAAAAACTCAATTCTCAATGGCAACAACACACTCCTAAGATTTCTAGACATTTCTTAAACCACAAAGCAACCTTATTCCTAAACATCTACTCATTTAACCCAACTTCCATACCTTCCATACCTACATAAAAATCCCTTCAATCTTCTACATTCTCACAATCACCAAGCAATCCATATAATCTTTATAATCTCAATCAAAATGGCAGCATCACACTCTTAAACATCTATCCATG
>JAOQMQ010000007.1:2593520-2604750 GCA_027563845.1 Erythroxylum subrotundum | reverse complement strand
GTAGCCCACGTTTTGGGGTGAACCAGGATAAATCTGTTGTGTCAACATCTCTCATCTCTCAACTCTCTCTTAACTTTAAATTTTCGATCTTACGATTTTCATACGTTAGTTTCGAAAATATTTCACAGTATTGATTTTTAGAAGGTTCTGAGAAAGAACAAGTTTCTTTTAAGAAATTGTTTACAAGGGGATCAACGAAAAAACATAATACACAATTCAACCCCCCTTTTTGTGCATTTGTATATCGTATATTAAGTTTTATATTAACGTGTGATTCACTTCACACTCTAGATCATACGATGCTTTATACTTATACTAATAAGTTTAAGCTAACTAGCTATAGCGATAGTGATTGGGATAGAAACTTTGATGATTATAAGAGTACTAGCATGTTTCTATTATTTATGGGAAATTCAGCTTTTACTTAGAGTTTGAAAAGCAACAAATTATCAAACTATCTGTTTATGAAGCCAAATATATTGTAGCCACTGCTTGTGTTTTGTTATGCACTATAGCTAAGGAGTTTAATGAAAGAGCTCAACATGCCACTAGAAGAAGAAATAGATATTTATATTAAAACAAATTTGCACTAGCTTTGGGAAAGAATCCAGTCTTTCATGAAAGTAGCAAACATGTAGAAACATACTATGAGAATGTATACAAATAAGGAGGTCTACTTAAAGTTGAAAGATATAAAGATTGGATTACCGATATCCTTACTAAGTCACTCAAGTAAAGAGATTTTGAAAGATAAAGAAGTATGCTTAGAGCCACAAAAATCTAGTTTAAGGGCTGATGTTAGAAAAATGAACTTGATTTTTAGGTCCAAAAGTTTTAGTTCTTCATTTATTATCTTTGTAGACTATAATCTGCATTTTGACCCATTTTCTAGAGTTTAATATCTAAAATTATCTACTAGTTATAACTTAGGTGGATGTTATATTAATGTAAATAGATGAGAGTTAACCGCGCGTCGTAACACTTGTTAAAATAAAATAACTAGACTATTACTATAGCAGTGGTGAGTCTAGGTCGATCCCACAAAGAGTGTATGAAAAGTTGTTGAAATAAAATTAATCGGTGTTTAGGAAAAAGGGGGTTTGGATTTTGGAATAAGAAAATAAAATAAAACTAACCTAATGAAAACAAATTAAAAAAAACATATGAAAAATGATAAAAGTGGGGAATTTGGTAGGGACTCAGTTCTTTGGTTCAATCTCAGCCTACACCCTAATTAAACATATTTCATGGATTCTTGGTTTTCTAACCTCTCATAGCAACTATTAATCGTGGGTTAATAATTAACCCTAGTTTTCCCTTAGGTTTTGTGTAATGAAGATACGATCATTAATTAAACCTAACCACCGAATAGCCTATGATACAATCTCTAGATTTAATTAGGCAGTAGCATTACAAATTAGGAAAACCAATTAATAAAGGTAACAACCACACACGATGTGTCATTTAACTTAGGTCATGTTATCCCTAATGGTTATGAATCATTAGTCGTTACACACGAATTTCAAAATAACAATTACGAATTATATTGAAATTCTAGCAATGGGTTTACAATTAAACGATTTAATGAACGCATTAAAACTATCGTTTCACAATTAAGGGTGTGCAGATGAGGAGGATGATGGTGATTTCTAGGTAGGCTGTATAAATAGAGTGGAGAGCGATGGAGGTTGGGTGGTTGCTCAGGAGAGGAGGAGGAGGTTGGTTTGGTAGGGAAGGGCAATGGGGGAAATTCATAAATATGCATGTTAGAGTTGGTTGTCATGGTGCTAAAAATGGAAGGTGGCATTGGCAGGTGTTGGTTTGACAAGAATGCTTAAGACGAAAACAATTATGGGTTCTGGCGGGATGATATAATTTAAAATGGAAAGACAAGTATGCCCTGGGGAGGATCAAAGGGTGGTTTGATATGGGGGAAACATGCAAACGAGGTGAATCTAAGGTTGAATTGTTTTATTAGCTTTAAGCAAGGAACCTTAATCAAAGGTTGAAACATCAGTTATCCGTTAAATGTGTAGACTTTACAATATAACTGATGAGACCTTAAACTATCTCTTATTGAATTGTTTTTTCTCTAAACAATTATGTGATCAAATTTAAGTTTTAGATGGAAAATTCAATAATGATTAAGACTAGCTCAAAATCACTAAGTGGATAAGAAAATTTTCTTACCACAATAAAGTTGATCTTATTTTTTTAAAACTAGCATTTAGTTATATTATATACAACATTTTGAAAGAAAAAAGCATGTCAATTTCCACTAGAGAAGCAAAAAATATGTAAGATTTCTATCAAAGAAATATTAATTAAGTCAAGCAAATCATTATTGCCAAAGCCATCTCTATACTAGTGAACTCAAACATAGTACTCAAATGGTACTTTAGTTGCATAATTCCACTCTATTGTCTACTATATATCTTGTTTTTTGTATTTTCCAATTTAATTAATACATTTTAAATTGAAGGTTGTTAATAACTAAATATGTTGGTTTATATCCTGGTTAGTTGTATTTTAGTGACATAATTATTTAAAGATATTCTTTATCTTATACATATATATATATATAAAAGAAAGTCTAAGGATAAATATACACTAAAAATGAAATTATGATGAGAACATAATTATAAGATTCATATTGCATTTACATACTATTCCTAAATTATTCTTAGTCATTTTTTTATTGAGATTAGACATTAACAGAGCATAAAAAGACTATCACATATTACGTTTCTTTCTTATGAAAGAAGTAATCAATCTTATAGATTAAGTATAAAGATATTTAAACAAACGTATGAGTATTTGTTAGAGAATAAATTTATTGAACTGATCCTATATAAGAATTCCATTTAGACGTTACTTGTATGTTTATGGAGATTTCCATTGTCCTTTGATTTAATATCACCAAAGTCTCACATATAAGGATTGCTATAGTGAAATACTACTTATGATTTATTCTATTCACTGTAGCTCAATTGGTAATTATTAGAAATAATATACATTATAAAAAGATAGTTAAGTGATCAATATAGGGTTTATCACCCTAAAGTGACAAGGGAGAATGTTTTGCAGTTTTCGATTAGTATGATTCAGAATATCCCTGACTAAGGTAGAATGGTATTTTGTAAAATAATTTATAAATATTATTAGTAGAATCAATTACTAATGGTGGAGAACTAATATGATTGGATTCAAATAAAGTAAATATTAATTACATATTCTATGTCTAAAAGAAATACTGTATGATGAAATGATTGAATTATTTAGAAAAATAATATATGAAAAAGTTGGTCAAAACTACTTTGATATTTCTAAATATTTAGCTAGTAATGATATGTTAATAAACATCATCTATCATAAATATGATTTAGAGCTATAATTTATATCTATTTCCAATGTGTTTAGGACTCTAATGGGTCACATACAAACAACGATTTAAAGAGAAAAATGTGTTTTAATCAAGTCAGTCTTCATTGTAAAGTTTAAGTAGCTTTAGGATTACATATGAGATATTAGTAAATAAAGTTCAATATAAAATATGAAATATTACATCTTATTTGGACCCAATTGGTATTTAATTAAGAATAATTCTAATTCTAATTAAAATTTAAATTAAATTAGAATTTAATTGCAATTAAATTACTAAAATGTCCAAAACTT
This sequence comes from Erythroxylum subrotundum, assembly GCA_027563845.1. Classification (NCBI taxonomy): domain Eukaryota; kingdom Viridiplantae; phylum Streptophyta; class Magnoliopsida; order Malpighiales; family Erythroxylaceae; genus Erythroxylum; species Erythroxylum subrotundum. The sequence goes on along the minus strand of JAOQMQ010000007.1, from coordinate 2,601,075 downwards.
ATTATGAATAAATTGAAGCTTCAAGAAGCTAGCACTTTTTGCCTAACTCTCTTTATTATATTTGTTGATTTTTTTCAACATGTTGTGTAGATACTGTTAGAAGCTGAACACGTACACAACTACATTAATTAAGATGAGCGAATTTCATAAACGACTCAAGGAAAACAAAAAGAAAAAGATCAATCTTCACAATAAGTTAAGAATTATAATTCACGCTTTATTATACTTATGCGTTACTTATGTTATAGAATTTTAAATGATGTTGACTTTGAAAAAATCAAACAAAATTTTTTCATGCTTATTTCGTTGTATATGGGATCGAATTCTGCCCGATTTCTGAACAAAATGAATGCTTATTAAAATCTCGGTCATTTTGTACTTTATGGTGTTAGATATTATTTTCTTTCCACTTCCAAACAAACAAATTTAAAGAAAACAATACACTAGATTTTGGTTAAGATCGTTTAATATTATTTTCTTTCAGTTTTCAAATAAACAATTTTAAAGAAACTAATACACCCACATTTTCGTTAATATCTTTTAATGCTCATCATCTTTATAGGTATAAGACCTCGCTCCACCCATATGTCTTTCTTTATTTATCAACATAACAGAAAATAAACAGCATTCTTTCACAGTTTTAAGCCCTTATAACTAACAATATACATCCAAGGCTACATACAAAGAGCAAAAGTTAAACAATCGCCTCTATGTTGGGCTTTTAACCCAAACACATAACATTTTTGGACTGCAGATCTCAACGTCCAATTTTGCATCCACAATTGATTCAAACCAAGAAAAAGCATGCCAAAGGATCTCCTTCAAATGGACAACTGGACCATCCGAATGCACATTTTCACCTTTCATTCGACATGTCCTCTAGTGAATGTAATCAATTTGTCCTTTCCTTGCACTTATTGTCATTATGTATGCCACGTCGTTGCTTGACCGAAAGCACTTTTTTTGTGTTTTATAAACCCAACTTATGTGTAAAGTACTTGTAATAAAGATATGGTATACTCAAATTATAAACTAAACCAAACGAAGAGTAAATCCAACACGTCAAAATCTTCTGTCTAATTTTACTCTTTTTAATCCCATCAAATGCTTAAAACGATGTTATTTTGACCATCGAATAAGATTAGACAGTCTCTAAATTCATGTTTAATAAGGGGAAAGGAATCTTGTTAACCTATTATGATGAAACAGTCACTTAAATTATTGTGTGAGGCTAACATAATTAATTTTATATATTCATTAACACACCCCCTCAAGTAAAAGTCCTTTGGACTTGAAACTTGCACAAACTCACTCTATCTTATGCTGAATAATAGGTAGGTGGTAGGATTTAAACTCGTGACCACTTGATCACAAAAGCTCTGATACTATATTAAGTAACCGTTTTATCACAATAGTTTAAACTATTATATGAAGTCAATTTAATTAATTTTATATATTCAATAACAAATCTAAACTCAAATCCAATATGTACCGGCGGTGGATCAGTAAGTAGAAAGAACCTGGGGCAAATTAGATTGATTAACTATACTATTTGAAAATCCAAGATGAGATCAGATTTGCACGAGAAATTGGTTTTTTATTTGGGAAAAAAAAAGCTGACGACCGCATTGTTGTTAAAAACAAAAGGTAATCAAATTTTAAAGCGCAGATGAGTTGGTAAGGGGTTTTTTTGGCTTAAGTGAGGTTGTGAGTTCGAACCTCCCTCATGTATGCAGCCGTTTAAAACTTGAGGTCAGAGTTTTGCCTCCCGCAAAGGACCTACCCAGTTCGAGCGAGAATTAATCTGAATATGGATGACTTAAAAGTGCCTTCTTATAATTAGGACCCGCCTAGAACACATCGTGAGATAAAAAAAAACAAAAGGCAATCAAAAACAGCATTGATTAACAATGATGTGGAAAAACATTGTTGTAGACACAGAAATACAGACACTGTAGACAAGTGCGCTGAACCCAACGTAATGTATGAAGTTGAACCAGCCAAGAAACTTGGAAAAGGACAAGGTTTGGAGTTAGAAGAAACAAAGCACCAGTTACTAAATATGTGTTTGGTTCTCAAGCGTGACAACACATGCAATGCAGTGCAGTGCAAGAGTTCTTTGTGCATATAAGAAGAGAGGAGGGAAAAGACAAACAAGAAGAAGAAATAAATGCTCAACCCCAAGTGGAGAAACAAGGGTAAGAAAAGGCAAGAATTGAATTCGTGAAACCTAACCCACCACATCACACGCCCTTTCTCTCTCTACCTACTTTCTTGCCGTGGCTACGTGTGGATGCATTCACCACAGCATATTCCACTTTTCTATTCCAATTCTGTGTGAATGCACACCTCTCCATCGTAGAGCTCAAGCTGCCACCCCATTCAACTCTAACAAAAGTGAGTTCTCTACTTGTTAACTAAATTAGCTTATTTGGGTAAAGACGAACTAACCAATCTTTGGGACGCTTACAAACACTTATGAAGTATGTTTGATGCATCAAGACCTACACTTTTAAATGTTGTCGATAACATCCTAACACGAGCAAAGATCTTACGATCTTAGTGTTTCATACTTATATATGACAAAATGAAAGTGGGAATGGTAGTAGTGGACATAGTTGACAATGTCAAATGGTTACCTCCAAAAGAAAAAGGAATTGGCCACATCAGCTAATTGCACAAAGAAGAATCAAGAAGCATCCTCCTCCTAGAGCCTAACTACCTTTTGTTCGGTCGGTCCCCAACAATCCCAGCCCTTCTCTCACCATCATACAACTAATAAAAGAGCCAAACTTACTTGACCCTTTAAAATGACTTGAAAAGCTTGTGTTGAAGTAGACTCCTTGGTCCTTCATTTCAAAATAAAACCTATTTGGGTACATAAACAACATTTACTTTTTTAAAAAGTTTAGGAATCAGCAACTATATGTTCAATCAAAAAGTAGCCTTAGAGTAAATAAGTAAAATTATTTCTTTGAAACTAAAAAATAATGAGATTGTTTAACGGGAAATCGGCTCTTTGTAACCTTATGCACCGGAATCTAGAGGAGGGATTGTTGTTATTGTTGTTGTTTTATCACAAGTATTTTGTCAAATGATGAACATAAGAAATTGTCCTTTTCAAAATCTTAATTAGTGTTTAAATTTACAAACATACATACATGTCAATAAAGATTATTCAAATTTCCCCGTCGAGTTTATTAATCTCAACTTTGAAAATAAAAGTGGGAATCTTCAATCTTATTCGTCATCCAACATATGAAGTTGGCGTATAAACTTTCATGGTAACACATGTTCCACACGTACGATTGTCATTGTTTTAGAGCATATTGTTTCTCAACATGATGTCTTCACTGCATCTGCAATGCAATGCGAGGTAGATGTCCAAGAAACCTTGAGACAAGGTAACATAATCCTTTTTATCAAATATATACGATTTCATTGTTCCACGATGTCAAGTAAAAAAGAACGGTTCATTTTATTTCTGAACGTAAAGTAATGATGTGGACGGGAAGGAAGAGTTGGAAGCAGAAGATATAGTCCACACATGTGCAGTACCTGGTATGGCATTGGCAGATGAGGGAGGGAGGGAGGAATGGACCAAGACTGGTTGTCGCTACCGTGAGTGTGATTAAAACTTTATAGGGAAAAAAACAGTTTTATCTTAATTGTGTAGATGCAGAATGAACCTCTTTCTCTATTTTTAACATATTTCCATAAAGATAAATAAAAGATGTTAAACTTTTGGTTCTTGTTTACTTAAAAAAGAGTATCTGTAGGGGGAAGGGGATTTGTCTTCGTGGACCTGTATCTTTCAGTATTTCTGCTTTCCTTTGGTAACAAAGTGTAAAAAGATGATGTGTATATCCTTTTATCATCACTCTTATCATCAACCTTAGCGATATAAAGTGGAACTTGGATTACATGTCATGCAAGAAATAAACCTATTGGTTAGTGGTGAGCTTGTAGCCAAACCCAAACAGTAACAAAGGGAAAGAGAGAGCAAAAACACTGGACCACTCAAAACTTCCACGCATCTTGGCCTTCCACTATCCTCTTCCCCAGCTCAGTCGCCGGGGATCATTATATTAGAGGCTGCAAAGTGAAAGCACTTTCTTTTCTTTTCCTTGTAATTTGTTCTTTTTCAGATGGCGGGTGTTCTTCTTTGGGTGATTTGTCCCAAAGAGAATGCCATTGGAGCTACTTTGCTCAGCTTGATACCGAAAAGTAGGAAACAATTGGGAAGGTCCAAACTTTGTTCATCAAGACTGAAACTCTCTTCTGGGGTATCTGCCTTTTCAAGTGCTGTGGCGCACCCAGCAAGATCTTCAGAGGAGAGGGTTTATGAAGTTGTGTTAAAGCAAGCTGCTTTAGTAAAAGAACAGAAACGAGAGAGTGGGGTGGAGGTGGATAAAGATGTTGATGATACAGAAGGAATGACCGACTGGAATCTGTTAAAAGAGGCCTATGATAGGTGTGGTGAGGTCTGTGCCGAGTATGCAAAGACTTTTTACTTGGGTATTTGCACTTTTGTCCCCTCTCTCTTCGTCTTGGTTTAGTCCCTGCAACCAGCATACTTGTTCTTAAATTCTTTTATTCTCATCTTTTCAAACATAAAAAAGTTGATTATGTTTGCAGCAACCAACAATCTGATTACGTTAAACTTTTTCAAAGGGTTGCCTTTGGACATGGGCGTCGGGTCAAATCCCGCTACTTAATCTCCTTTAATTAATCGTTTCGTCCATACGCTTTTCATTTAATTATTCTAAACTCTTTCTTGGGGCTAACGATCCATCGGATGTTTCAAAACCTGGAATATGGGGTTGAATTACCAGACAGTTCAACTATAGTATATACCTTTCCAGCATCTACTTGTGAGTTGAAGATTGAGATTCTCTTGCATCTTCAGCCATGTGGTTAATTTATTTAAATCTCTTCATATTGGGACATGGTTCTGTTGTTACACGAAGAAAAACCTTGGACCTGGTGATGGAAAACGAACTGTTTCGCAAGTGCCCTGTTCCAACTTATGACACATTGCACGATTTTCGTTTTTCTCAAACTAATACTCTTTGCTAGGTGCCTATCCCGATATGTATTGTTTACCAGTAATTTTCAATTACAGGGACTTTGCTTATGACTCCAGAGCGGAGAAGAGCTGTTTGGGCTATTTATGGTATGTGTATTTCAGGATTCATTGAATTTGCAGCGCCGCATTAATCATGTGCAGATTCCTTCTTTTTTTTTTTCTTTTCCCTGGATTACCGTAACTGGTGCAAACCATGAAACGTAAAACTATTAATTATATCCTACCTTTGATAGTTCTCATTCATTCTGATATGTTGCTTTTTGCTTGTGACTTGACGCTTGAGCCATATTTTTGCAAGACAAGTTTGGCCTTTTGAATTGTTAGTTCTTGGGCTTCAAGATTGCTGACTCTTTTGATTTTGTCCCAAAGTATGGTGCAGGAGGACTGACGAGCTTGTGGATGGTCCCAATGCATCTCATATTACTCCTAAAGCCCTTGATAGGTGGGATAAGAGGTTGAATGACCTTTTTGAAGGTCGCCCATATGATATGTATGATGCTGCTCTATCAGATACAGTCTCAAAGTACCCTGTTGATATACAGGTAAAGCAATCACTGTAGATTCTACCAGATTTTTTGTGTTTGAGCTAACTAGGATTTCTTAATATTGTCTACTGAGAAGCCCTTCAAGGACATGGTAGAAGGAATGAGAATGGACTTGAAGAAATCAAGATATAATAACTTTGATGAGCTTTACCTTTACTGTTATTATGTTGCCGGGACAGTGGGGCTGATGAGTGTTCCAGTAATGGGGATATCACCCGAATCTAAGGCTACAACAGAGAGTGTTTACAATGCTGCATTAGCCCTTGGAATAGCTAACCAACTCACCAACATACTCCGAGACGTTGGCGAAGAGTAAGCTTCTTGCTCAAACACTAGTTTCTTAAGAGATAATATGTGCCAGCGTCTGGTATATTTGAACATTTCTCTTGGTAATAAGTAGTTGAATTTACGAGTATCAGATTGGTGAAAGCTTGAGGAACTAATCAAATGTGTGTATTTGAGTTCATTAAACGGTGGGAGGATGAATACTAGGATAATGAGACTATTTGGTTGGATGTTTCTCAGTGCTAGCAGGGGAAGGGTATATCTTCCACAGGATGAGCTTGCACAAGCTGGTCTTTCAGATGATGACATATTTAACGGGAAAGTGACGGACAAATGGCGGAGTTTCATGAAGGGACAAATAAAGCGTGCAAGAATGTTCTTTGATGCAGCTGAGAAGGGTGTTGGAGAGCTGAATGCTGCTAGCCGATGGCCAGTATGGGCATCTCTGCTACTATATAAGCAGATCCTAGATGCCATTGAAGCAAACGATTACGATAATTTTACAAAACGAGCGTATGTTGGGAAAGCTAAAAAATTACTCTCACTCCCTGTCGCCTATGGCAGAGCCATGCTTGGACCTTCGAACTCAACCCAGTTGGCAAAAACTTCAATTTGATCCCGTTGCCTGATAGTCTGTAAATTCCTTTTCTGTACTATGTTTACGTTACACGAAACGATACATCTTTTGACATAGAAACAGAATCAGACAAGTACATGGAACTAACTTACTACTACAATAACAAAAATACCAAGTCTAATGATAGTACGACGTAAGAACTACTTAATCGTGCCACCTCAAAAGATTACAAGGGACCAACATTCTTGGTTGTTTGATTTATGTGTGCTAATGTAATCTTATCTAAATAGACAAATCATAAGAATGGATCCACGTGATAGAAATAGAATGCGTCTAAGGATAAACTCTATCATTATTATATTCAATCTCCTAAATCATCCTTGTCATAGCAAATAAGGGGTTATGTCAATGCTGAGAGTAGTTAATCACCCAACATTCACATTTGGGCAAACTTCAACAAACAATAGTGGACTTGTTGAAATGTAAAAAAGAACTACTTTTTAAATACCATTCAAATAGAAAAGAAGTAACCTCAAGGCGCAGGTCAATTGGTAGGGGCTCTCTTAGTTTAAGCGAGATCACGGGTTCGAACTATCCTCAGATATGCAGCTATTTAAAACTTGAAGTCAAAGCTTTGCCTCTCACAAAAGAACAGCACGCAAAGTTAACAATAACAAGAGGAGAAGTTCCAACCGAAACATCACTTTTTTGGAAAATTGAATACGATCCAATTCCGGTAAGATAAATACGTTACTTTTTATGTTTAATTTTTAAAAAATTAAAATCACTTAAAATTTTAGAACATAATTAAGACGTAAAACATAATAAAAGATGAATTGTAATTTGTACTTTATTTTGAAATTTGATCTTTTTCTTATCATTGTACTAAAATCGTTTTTAAAATTGACTCAACTTAACCATTATAATCACACGAATGTATAGCCTCAAACGATATATGTAGCATCCCACTCCCGTAAGACCTGAACCCGATATCGACGGTGATATCCGAGCCCGTGATCCGCGAGGGTGGCCTACTAGAGCACTCAAACCAATCACCAA
>JAOQMQ010000007.1:2557578-2570352 GCA_027563845.1 Erythroxylum subrotundum | reverse complement strand
ATACAGCAGTGGAGAATTCCCAGAATTATGGAGCAGAACAAGGATGCTCCGGATCAGCAAAATCCGGCTGAACCAGTCTCTAATACCATTTGTTGGGGCTCTAAGCAATAAAGCTAATAAAGTCTTCAATTTCACTTATCCAATAACAAACTACTCAAACGATAAAGACAATAGAAAGACAACAAAAATAAGATTTTAACTTGAAAAAATCCTCCAATATATAGAGGGAAAAAACCATAGGACAACCAATAATAAAATATACTAAATCAAATAATAAGATACAAATGATAAATATTTCAAGCTCTAACTCAAAAATACCTCACAAGATAGCTATAGATAGTTTTTCTAGCTCTCTCTCTTGAGTTCTCTAAAAAAAAATTCTAGGGTTAAGTAAAAATTGACATATATATATCAAAATTCAATCAAACTATAGTTGATGAATGCTATTTAAACTATAAAACTCTTTTTTTTAAGTGTTTCTATCTCATGTAACTTCATTCTCTCAAAGTTATCCTTAAATCTCAAAAGAGTAAGATTTTATACTGCACACAATCAACCATATGACTGTTTACAGTGACTGTGTCTAAGCTTTAAGCTTTAAAACTCGACATATTAGAGATACACAATTATAGTGAATTATATAGTCATGTTTGACTCTACACGGCCATGCATAATCTCTAAGTGTCACCTTTTAACTTGCACATGATTAAAAAAAGCTTAAATGATCAAACACACCTTTGACATAGGTGTGTCCTCTAAAAATCGCTTGTAATCAATAATTTTTGCCTCAAATCTACCCAAACTTTGTTCTTTTTAATCTGTAAAGGTAGTTAACATTTCCAAAGCCCAAATTTTGTGGTTTTTGTCAAGCTAACATCCATAAAATAGGCTTATACCTACAATAAATATAAGTCTAAGAAATTTTAGTGAGGACTTTAAGGATTATGTGAATCATATTAAATTTACAAACTTAAAGTTTGAGGGAAACTTCTCTGTTTGAGCAATAAACAATGTGGTTGTTGACAAATAAGGAAGAAACTTGATAGATCCTTAGGCAACAAAGACTAGTTAACAAAATTTCTAGCAAGCAAAACTATTTTTTTTGTACCCCTTTATTCTCATATCACTGTCTTATCATTATTTAAAATCTCTCCTACAATCAGACTAAAAGAGCAGCATTTCACTTCAATAACTACCTAGTTAAGGTAGAGGAGTTTGAAAAAGCCATCTTTAGGGGATTATTATCATCCTTTCAAGATCATAAGGCCTTTATTTAAATGAAGAAACTCTAAATGGGGGGAGGAGCTCAAATTGCTAACCCGAACGTTTTACAATATATAAATGTCTATAAATACTACTAAAATTAAACTAAAGCAGGTATAAGAAGAGATTTATTTGAATCCTAGGGATAATTAATAACTTTGTTTGACTACACAAAAGCTTTAAAGGTGCATAACTCCTTGCTCAGACGAAAATCCAGAATCTAATAGCTAAGAAATAGGACAAAAATTCCAAATTCATCCACAAAAGCATCACTTCCAGAAGAAACATTAATAGGATTACTTCCTTACACAAATAGAATGGTAATTTGGCTTAATCTTAAGATGAGATTAAGCACAAAGCTTATGACTATTTCCTAAACACTCTTAGTTCTTAAGCCAATAGATCTTCATCAATTCTATTACTAAAATCCTCTATTATAGACCACCTAAGTGAGAATTCATACTCTTTGCAAACCTTTCAATGTAGATGATATAGAGAGAACTATTTTTGAACTCAATTTTGGTAAGTTTCTTAGTCTAAATGGTTTAAATGCTTATTTCTTTCAAAAATCTTGGCATCTTATCAAAGAATTAGTAACTAGTGTAGTCTCAGAATTATTTGAGAAAGGGAAATTGCTAATACAGATCAATAAAACCTATATAATCCTTATCCTTAAAATTTCCAACTCATGCTCCCTTAAAAATTTCAGGCCTATCTCCTGTTGCAACAATCTTTCTAAGATCATTGCCAAACTTCTTACTTCCATACTCGTGATCATTCTAAAGCCTTTCATAATTGAGTCAAAGGATGCATTCATCCAAGGCAAGCTAAGGAATTATTTAAATGTTATAATAGGAAAACCTCTTTCAATAATTATGCTATCAAGGTGGATTTCTATAAGGCCTTTGATTCAATAAACTCAAATTGTATATTGCACATTCTTGAGGCATTCAAGTTTCCAAAATTCTTTGTCACTTAGATCAACCAATGTATCTTTACTATATTTTACTGCATTTTGGTTAATAGAGAGCCAACTAATCTATTCAGAGGAGGCAAAAGACTAAGAAAAAGGATCTAATATGTCCTCATCTCTTCATTCCGTACTTAGTTGATTGATCACAACATTCAACTTGATAACAACTTCAAGTTTCACACTAAATTTAAGAAGCTGAAACTTTTCAGCCTCTCATTTGATGATGACTTGCTTCTTTTCTTTAAGTGTTAAGAATATATTAGTGAGTACATTAATGTTAGCCCTATAGCTATTAATAAAGAAAAAAAAATCATTTGGTTGTCTCTGTTGGAGCCAAACACCTATCCAGATGGTTATCCCCTATAATAGGTCTCTAACTCAAGGATACCCCATTTTCCTATCTTCGTTTGCCAATCACCAATAAAAGAATCTCATTTAAAGAATGTTCTCCTCTTTTAGAGAAGATCTAAAAAAGAATCTGCAATTGGTACAATTGAAGCCTCTCTTTTATAGGCAAGTTGCAACTGTTCACTTCAATCCTCAATATATATAATATCTTATATATATTCTTGCCCAATTGATATTTTTTGGAATGACTAAAACTAGTTTTACTTCTTTTACCCGTATTATTACTAACAACACACACAAAAAAACAAAAAAGAGTACATGATTAATTGCGCAGCATAGTTGATATTCATATTTAACTATCACATATAATGAATTACCATTGGAGATGCTAGTATCTGCTTCGTTCTAATACCAACATATATCAACTTGCATTACGTTATTGCAAGTTACAAACTGCCAAAAGGACTACTGTCTCTATCGTATCATACCCATGTAATAGCTTCATAGTCGAAGCATGAGATTCTAAAGAGGAACGTGACAAGTGGAGCTAGTCCCAGCCTTGGAAGATAAATTTGTCGGTTAATGAGTCTGTAAAATGCTTAAAATAGGAAAATAAATGGTGAAAATATGTATTGACTTCCAAAGTAAAACAACTCCAGAGGGAAGATGGTGAGTCGAATACCTCACCTTTTGGTCCCCTCTAATTCGTATTTGCCTGTGATAAATGAGTTCAAGAGGCATATCAATTTCTAAAAAGAAAATTTTCTCCCGCTTTAAATAATATAAAAAAAGCCATTTACAAGTGTGATTGGAGAAATAGAGATAGAATACACAGAGTATGATGCCAAACTTGGTACACAAGTTATCTCATCATTACCAAATCTTCCATCAGAGCATGCCATTTCAGTGTCTCTTTGCTAATGTCTTCTTGAGTCCCCTGATAATCTTTCCAAACCACATCACGTTCATGACAGACAGAAGTACTGGAACCACTGTTGTTAAGAACACCCCTAAGCTCCGCATTTGCTTCACCTGTTATCCAAAAATAACAATATACCAATTCAACCTTAATGCAACAAGAACAAGTTGAAATTATATTCATAAGTCACCATAACCTTCTATGGCATTTTATTAATATCGTTGAGTAGTACAGGACGACGATAAACTTAGTAAAACTGGAGTATATATTAACTGTTAGCTCGCTTGTTCACTTTGCTAGGATGACAAAAGAACACAAGCCAGAGCTCGCTCTTTTCCTCGTCTCTTTTCTTTCTTCTACATTTTCCATAGATCCCAGTAGGTTTATATTTTACACTGTTCATATGTATAGTAACAAGAGATTTCCTTAAGAACTTGTTACCATTACTTTTTAATTAGTAGTTGTTGACGACAAATAATTATAAATCTTGTGATGAAAGATGAGATACAACTAAGTTCGATAACTTTAAAACTGATTATCTATGGGAGTAGATTTCAGTCCCAGTTTTGCATTTAACACTTTCTTCTATGAAACATAAGAAACAGGATAAAAGAGAAGCCAATTTTACACGTTCGACAGTTACCTGATGAAAATGTAAGTGCACATGGTAAAACAGGTAAATGAACAGGAGTATCCTTGCAACCTGCACATAGAGTTGAGCTCCCTCAGCATGCACGTGAAAAAAAACCAGGAAATTTGAACTGCTTTAAGAATATCTACAACTTTCTGACTTCACATACCAGCCAAGCAAGGAATATTACAACCCCATTTATTAGATATGCTTTAGACCTCTTCATTCCAGCTGTGTCAAGGTACCTTCATGTACTTGAGAAAAGTAATTAAATACAAGTGATAAATTCAAAGAATTAGGATCAAGCAGTCGAATACTTTTACCATCTTAAATTGATCCCAGGGGTTGTTGTCTCAGATATAAGAACCATGAAAGTGTAGAGTTGCCCCTCCCCGGTCAACATTGCATACGCAACAGAGACCATGGAAAGAAGATGATGAATCACCTGAGTAAACCATATTAGCATTAGATTCTCAGTTTCAATTTAAATAACCCGACATTATTTGGGGAAACCTGATGTCAAGGAAAAAAGAAGGAAGGGCATGGCTCCAAAACCTGCTTGTTTACTTTTACACTTATTTCAGTGGTAAAATAAGTGCACCTATTTATAAATGGAACAGTAAACGTCACGGTTGTGATGCCAAGGGAAATTGACGGACTGGACTATGAACATTTGACATGGATATTTTGAACAATTACACGCTTGGAATCAAATTGATTACAGAGATCTGCATATGTTACAGCGCTTGGATGGAAGTTTCTTTGTTTTTATCTCCAGGCATGGTCTTTCAAGTATTTGATCATTTTTGGTTATTGGGTATAATCTGAACTAAAATGCTTTCACGAAACATCGATCTGGCTTGAACTTTTTGGTGCATTTGGCCAGTACTCATATGAACTCAAAATTGACTTTAAGCATGGCCAAAGAGAAGACAGAACTTAACTGATGCCAAAGTAGAAAGAAAGATGAGAATAAGGAGAAGCCTATGGTTGAATTATGAAATGTAAACATGAAAACAAGAAATGGATAGCCAAGCATGAAGAAATGGATGCCCTTGTGGCCAGGAACAAATGGTCCATTAGTTGGGGTAATAACTTCAGATTTTCATTTTCCTTAACTTGGAATAGGTTTCTAGCATGTGTAAAGAAATTACATAATATTTTCAGCATTAACAATCAGAAAAAGAAAACTAGAAGAAACGATAAAACTATCAACAAAAAATGCAGCAGTTAGACAACACAATTTTATAGTTGATGTATCATTTTAATCAACAAAATATGCCTAAATGAAATGAACTGAAATTTGGAAAGGATCTTCTACTAGCCAAAGATCTAATGTCATTTAGACGAGTAAAATATACTTACAAATTCCATCCCTCCTAAAGCAGGATAAAACCAAATGATCATCCCAAGATCAGCAATGAAGTAACCAACACAAACCTGTCAAAATGACATAAGACTAAGCTGAGAAACTTTGTGGGTGGGAAACAATAACGAAGAATATACAAATGCATCATGTAGAAATATAATAGATGTGAAATCTAGCTATTACAGACTTCAGAATAGTTCCAGAAACAGATACAAAGCATGGCACAACATCGAATTGCTTCAGCATAAATTATCAGTTCTCTGTGTGCATAGTCGTACAAACGTGAGAATATCATACGAAAAATTCACTTGAACATGTAGTGCAGAAAACATGCACGCCTACTTAGTGAACATTATGCCCCGCGTATGAAGAGAGCATCTATGTCATTCTCGATGAACATCTAATATTACATCAAAGAAGCCACGACGAAAAAGAATGTAGGGTCCGGATACTATAGGTGTGGATGTAAAAGGAAACATAGTAGCAATAACTACCAAGAATCAAAAACTCTAAACAAATGAAACACCAACCCATTTTGTTTCAGCGCATATCATTCGTTCCCTGTTCCTAGCACCACCTCCATCATAATTCTAGTGCTCACAGATTTGCTTACTTGATATGCTCTTTCCCTATTATGGTCAATGTCTTGTTAACTTGCTTGGATCGTCATCACCTAAAGCACATGTTATGATATTATATAGTTGAGTTGCAACGTTTTTTATCACCTACGTAACTTCCTAAATTTGCATCAAAACAATGTCACACGTCAAATTATTGGTCTTCATATGCTACGCATCACATCCATCCTAAATTCACCAGTTCCAACAATTGGCTTACTTGATATGGTACTTCCCCGTGATTAGTGACTAGGCTTGCTCACTCACTAGTTATACTTTAGAAAACACATATTTTCTGCGAATGCAAATAAACTATCTTAATGAAGGTGAGCCTTGGAGTAACTGGTAAAATTGCTCCTTTATAACCATAAGGTCATAGGTACAAGTTGCGGAAGCAATCTCTTTGTAAAAATACAAAGGAAAAGTTGCATACATTATGACCCTCCCCAGACCCCCGCAAAGCGAAGAGCCTTGTGCACTAGATACGTTGACTTTCAGATTAACTATCTTGCTTTTATTGCTTGTCTAGCTTCCTTATTTCGCCAAGTCCTTACAAAAATCACATAAGCAATACAAATTACTAGTTGAATTTCCATTGCTATGTGTTCAAAGGTTAATCTTTATTAGGAAACCATTCAATCCAACATCATATGAAATGTGATTAACACAAAAAAGTACGAAACTACCAAAAGTGAGGATATCAAAACTTGAACTCAAGACCTTTTGATCACAAAAGACCCCAACACCATGTCAAGAATCCAGTCAATATAAAAGTTAAGCCATTGGGGGATGCCCAAGAATGAATCTGTTATATTACTCAAACGATCTTGACTACTCAGTTTACTTTACATTTTAGGAACTAAAATACCAAGATGTTTTGATTTTGTTGAATGATATTGAGTCAAAGAGAACTATCTCTCACATTCGAGAGAAGACCTCATTTATCTATTTATTTAACTCACCAAAATTGGACAAATTCATTCTACTTTTAGGTTACATATATGAAGGTAACTGCTTGGTTCTGTAGCCCTTGACCTTTTCAGTTTCATTGATCAAAGAGAACCATTTGCACAATTCTATTACAAACAATTTCAACTAATTCCTTCTCCCATGTTTTTCCATATGCTAATTACCAATTTTTCATAGATAAACTTTTCGCTCATTCAAGTGCAATGCCATTGAAAGAAGTTTGAAACTGTGACCTACCTACATCCAAACAAGAAGGTGATGCTTCTATCTTTACTTTCAATGTTACACTGTATTCTTACTCCTCAAGGAAAAGTAGCTCAAAAAACCAAATGCCATATAGGAGGTTACTCTCTAACCACGTAATGTGTAAAGAGGTTTAGAAGAAACCCATTATAACTAATTGTAGTGACCAAACCATTGTCTTCACCTCCAGAAGCATTAACAATTGCCTTCCTTTGTATATATTTGCTGTCAACAAATCAGTACCATTTGTCTGCTGATCTGTGGCTAAGGGTATTGCAAAAAGATAAGCCATATCATCTAAAATATAAAGAGAAAATTATGTAACTATAGTCAGAACCTTAAAGCCTAACTAAACTACCGAGTTGGAACTCAAGAAAGATGACCATTAGTTTCTTTCTTACAAATTTCAAATTCAACAGACAAACAAAGGAAAGAAAATTATGGGGTATGTAGCTACAAAACATAGGTAAGAATAAAAAATAAATAAATTTTCCTAATGTTATTTAAACTTAAACGTACTGATGCCAAAAACCCTTGACATCAAAGATATATCAGACACACAAACACTATGAAGATCTGGATTTTGAAGTCACAGCACACCAACCAAGAAGAGGAGGAGATTGAGGGAGGGGTGGTGCAAAATGGGAGTGGGATAGGGACAAGTGAATAAGAAAATTTAAGACATTTTAAGTAGTCTTACCCCCAATGCAAATGTAGTCATGGAAGAACTTCGAAATGTAATAAGGCCCACAAAATGTTCATCAGAAAAGAGATCAGAGCAGAATACCAAGTACAACGACACAATTGTGATGAAAAGGGCATGAACAGTGGATATAGCCCTGCATGAGTGATCGATACTAGTTAAACGAATGCTACAGAAAAAAGGGGTAGATTTAATATATTGATTGAAAAAGCTTAATACCGGTTATTCCATTCAATACGCTGCATTTGCGAGAGATTTGTATAGCTCTTGAAATAAACAACACTGAAAAGCTGAGTAAGATCATAGACCTGAGAAGTATGGGAAAATAAGACACATCATGGAATTATAGGACAAGGGATCAGGATAGGTATAAAATAATCAGAACATACCATCTTGCTCGCAAAAATACCAACAATTATAGAAGTGTATGGAATGATGGGATCAGCTAGTAAATATTCCTTTAACAGTTCTCCAGCCTGATATTGGTAAGTTTTCATCTCCATGGCCCTTTATTGTTGTATCCAATTTTCAAGCTTTACCCTGCTTCAATAACTATAACAACTAGCCAGTCGATTTGCCAGTGTTCCCTACAGTTTCTTCACCTGTTCAGTAAATAAAACAGAGACTAGCAAGGTTGAAAAATGAGCCAGACAGCAACCAAAAGAGATTTTAAACAAACAACTCAGGTGACACCGACTAAGATTAGAGAGAGAAGCAGTTTCCTCACAACTACACAATACGTTGAGTAAACCAACTGAAAATTTTCCCCATATGTCAATGAATGATAAAGAGCGTCCAAGGAATCCAAACTTTCAAAAGCATGGAAACTGTTTAACCTCATTGCATCATGATTATCAATCATAAACCATAGTTATCTATGCTCTATCCCTGTTTCCTCCTTTCTTCAGTTGTTAATATCATCATTAAAAAAACGGAAGAAAAAGAGAAAACAGAACAAAACAGCTACAATCTATCCAATGGTTTTTGGGGTTGATGGAAACCAAGAAAGGGAGAAACTTTAACAGGGAAAAAAGAAGAAGACGTGAACGAGAAATTGTACCCGAAGCGCGCGAGAAAATCTCAGTGACACGATTCTTGTGTCATAATTACAATCACAAGAAACGATTGGCGAAAGAAACTGAAAAGACGAAGATGGGTGATGATCAATATACAGGAAAAACAGGTATCGGTAATGTTCTGGACATATGGGGTTGGATGGATTTATTATTTACTGTTATTCCTTTAACAATAATGGAATAGAATAAAAAGAAAGGAGAGCATGCTGTTAAGGTGGACGTTGGAAAGCATAGAGGCAGAACTACGAGACGGGGAAAGGACCCTACGAGACGTTCAACTCACGCTAACCAATCTCACAATCAAAACTCGAGTTTTCTTGTCGTTTAACTAGGACAAGGACATGCAAATGCTGACCTGGCCTGCTATTATAATATATAATTAAAGACAAATGCAATAAAAAAATTGTACGTATGCTCATCGACGGCGTTGTCGTCGGGCCGTTTTAGTTTTAGAGTTAGACCCCTCTCTCAAAAGCATCCCCAATTGTAATAGAAAAAAAGTGGTTAGTGACTTGGTGCCTAATCTAACCACGGCTAGGCCTTTGATAAGCGGGCTGGCAAGCGCCGGGAAGATGGATGGATGAGGTGAAAGCGATTGTTGGGCAGATGAAGGAAAGTCGAGTAAGGCTTTTCAAGACGACGACGACAACGCTGACATCATCTAGTACAAGCTTTACTATTACGCACAAAGTTTTGAAATTGAATTGTAGATTTTATTAGTTACTAGTTCGATCGGTTCGATCATCGATCGAATCGATATGACGTCATAATTACGCAATAATTATATTTAATTATATATAATATTAGTAATATTAAAAAATAGAAAAATATACTAAATAATATATATTTCTATATTTCTGTTAGATTTATGAAAAAAAAAGAGGGTTTTACTTTTGAAAGAATCAAAAAACACATCAGTGTTTTAAAAAGAAAAAAATAAAAATAAAAATAAAAAAAAAATTTATTGAACCATTGGCTAACCGGTTCGACCAATCCCGATTTAACCGGTCAATTGACCGGTTCGTACTGTTTAAATTGGAGACTAATTTTTAGGGGTCATCCGGACCAGATAGTCTATCGGTCACCGATCGAACCAGCCGGCCCGGTCCGAATTTTAAAACCATGATTACGCAGAATGTAAGGAGGTTCAAAGATATACAATATTATTTTTAATTGATAAAATACCTTTTTTCGATAGATTCATATGAAGTAAAAAAATAATAAATAAATAAATAATACACAAATATGAAATAAAATGAGAAAATAATAAAAGATACATATTAAAATAATAAAGTAATAATAATAAAATAGAAATAGACAAAAAAGATAATAATAAAAAAAGTATAAATACAAATAAATAATTAATAATTAATAATAGAAATAAGATAAAGAATAAAAATAAAAAAAATAAAATAAGTATTACAAGTATCCTTTACTCGTATCCTAATACGTTAAAGTTTTCTATCAAGGGCTACATCCTCTGTAAGCTCAACAGAATCATATCATTTTTATCGCTTCTATCCGATTCTTCTTAAGCTTTTTTTTCCTCTTATAATCTCCGCATATAATCTTCTTGTATCTTTTAGTTGACATGTTTAAATTAGCTAAGCCTTTTTTGCCTTAATTTTTCATTAATATACGTGCTAGGGGTTGGTAGCGCCCAGTTCATCAACTTAAAAACATAAAATCAGGTTCTTCAGCTTTGTTTGACTTTAGTAATAATTTGTTTGACATTATTGCACTAACTAAAGTTGACTTTATCAAACTTATATATGGGGTGTTAATGTGTTTGACATTATTGCACAAAATAAAGACAACAATGTCAAAAGAAGGAATCAAACCTTTCCCAATCTAACATGCTATAAAATTATTTTCATAGATTAGCCAACGAGTATTTCTACAAAGATATATGAAGCCAGATCATGTTGATGCAATCTATAAATTTAGATTAATATGAAAACAAAGATATAGAAGCCAAACCATATTGATGCAAAATATATATATATATATTACTATGAATATATCACATATATTTTAATTTATTCATATTAATGGTTTTGTTAACATTTGTATCTAGACATAGATAAAAACTATTATTCTTATACGTTGAAGTCTTTAAAATTTTTATATATCCAATAATAATGTATTTCATGTGAATATATGATTTGTTTTTATGTTTTAATGGTTCAAGTCTTTTATTAGTTAATATCATGTGACAATAATATGATATGTTGGACTGGAGTTCCGTACCGTTCCGTACCAGTCGGATAACGGTACGGTGAAACTTACCTCAGTACTAGCCAAAAATATCGGCCATTACCGGAATTTTTTGTTGGGTACCGACCGGTACTCAAAATATCAGAAAATATCGGCCGGTTCCGGAATATTTTGAAACTTGGAGGACCTTTTTGCAAATTAAAAAAAAGAATTTTAGTCTGTTGACTCTATTCTGTGTTGTTTGTTGCTTCGAAAAATTGCTGATAAACGTAAATTACAAATTTTTTTATGTTGGATTGGATTGAATTTAGATTTGTGTTGATGAATTTGGGACTTGGCTATCGGTGGGTGGATGTTGAATTTGCTACTCATGTCACAGTTTTGGATTGATGATTTGTGAATTGGTTTTGTTTTAGAATGAAATTGCTTACGGTATTGGATATTGGATTAGTGTGTATGTGAAGGGAATTGGTTTGAATTTGATTTTGGAATGGAATTGTTGAATTTGAAATTGATGGATTGAATACCTTGAGCAGTGAGCTATTGATTTGGGTTTTGTTATTTTGTTCTGAATTTTTGATATGAAAATTAGAATTGGAAATGGAAATGGAATTGTAAATGTAACACCTCACTCCCGCAATAACCCGAACCCGACATCGTGGGTGATATCTAAGTCCGTACCCTGCGAGGGTAGCGTGCTAAAGCACTCAATCAGTCAGAAATCGGTATAAATTTTTTTTTGAACCAAAAACACAATATGCGGAAATCTATAGCCAATTTAGGCCCACTTTCCTTCATAAACATTTCCAATCAACATAATACAATCAACAAGGTTATCAATAGCCATTTGGGCCCTTTCACAAATCCAATACACTTGAATCATTTCGGAATACGAATTTATACAAAAGTTGTGGAATATACAATTTAATACAAAATAGAGAAATGCAATGCAGACGCGAACTGATCCCGACCTCTATCCTTCACTTTAATACTGTAGGTATGCTCCCGTTGGCCTAACGGGGTATTCTTCTGATCATGAAAAATATTTGCAAATTTTAGGTGAGTTTTGCGAACTCAATGAGTGACCATCATCGATGGCTCACCCATTCACATAACACATAATTCACATTTGACATTATTTCACATTTCACATTCAATATACTTAATCATCCATATTATGCATATGCAGTGCACATGAGATTCACTTTCTATTTGTTACTTTGTTGTGATCGAGTGCCTAAACTGTCTCATATAGGACTCATTGATAACTGTTCCTTATCTACTTGGGGGATACATGGCTCATTAAACGTTGAGCCTGAGGCTCTGAATCACTTTAAGCTCTAATCGTTGGCTACTTTGGTCACAACTACCATTATATTTCATGCATTCATGCAATGGAATGCATCACTCACATTTGCATATCCCATTCAATCACTTTCTCATATC
>JAOQMQ010000007.1:2535234-2546816 GCA_027563845.1 Erythroxylum subrotundum | reverse complement strand
TGGTAGTGTTCCATCTCAGGATCATGAAGAATCTGATGTGAGGAAGAGAAGAAGGCAGGTGACTAGTTTCTTTGCACTACGAACAACTCCTGGAGCCCAACCTTCAATTCGTAATGTAGTGCAATCAACAAATGCGACTCACAATGTCGATATGGCAGTAGCTAGATGGTGGTATGATACAGGTTCGTCATTCATTGCTTCTCAGTCTTATTATTATCAACCTATGATGGATGCAATTGCCTCTTATGGTCCAGGATATAAAGGCCCATCGATTGATGACTTAAGAGGTAAACTTTTGAGTTATGTTGTTTCTGAAATTAGAAATTATTTGGCTAAAAGAAAAGTGAGTTGGGGTACTTATGGATGTTCAATTATGTGTGATGGTTGGACAAATAGAAGACAAGAGCCTATTATAAATTTTTTGGTTTATTCTTCAAATGGCTTTATGTTTTTAAAATCTATTAATGCATCTGGCCTTATTAGAAATGCTGAGACTTTGTTTGAGATATTTGATGAAGTTGTGAATGAAGTAGGGCCAGATAACATTGTTCAGTTTATTACTGACAATGATTCCGCTTATAAAGCAGCAGGGAAAAGGTTGCAGAATACCTATAATTCATTTTTTTGGACTCCTTGTATTGCACATTGCATTGACTTAATTCTGGAGAATATAGGGGATCCTAGGTATTTTCTTGTTATTGATGAGACTATGCAGAAGGCTAAAAAGGTGACAAAATTCATTTATAATCGTGCATGGGTTTTGAATTTAATGAGAAGGGAATTTACCAATAGTAGGAATTTGTGTCGCCCTACTGTGACAAGATTTGTAACAAATTTCTTATCACTTCAGTCTTTTGTTTCGATGAAGAAGGAGTTAAGGCAAATGTTTACAAGTGATAAATGGGTTGCATCTCAGCATACTAGGTCTAATGCTGGAATGGAGGTTTGTAGTATTATACTAGAAGATAGAGAATTTTGGTCGCAATGTCAATTTGTTATCCGAGTTTGTGAGCCTTTGGTGAGGGTGCTTCGGTTGGCTGATAATGAAGAAAAGCCAACAATAGGTTATATTTTTGATGCTATGGAGAGAGCGATGGAAGCAATAAAGGCTAATCTGAAAAATAGGCCTTCTTTATACAGAACATATCTCTCAGTCATTAATGAAAGAAGGAAAAGACAACTTTCTTCTCCATTGTTTGCAGCTGGGGCATTTTTGAATCCTAGTGTTTATTTTAGACTGGATCGTACAAAGCAAGCTGAAGTTAGTAAAGGAATGCTTTTAACAATTACAATAATTGTTCCTTTTGACGCGTCGCAAGATTTTTTAAGCTCACAACTGGAGCTTTACAAGTTGTCTTATGGGAATTTTGGAATGTCGATTGCTATTCGACAAAGAGAAAAACTTTCTCCAGGTATTAGTTATCTCTTATTTCTTATTTGTTGAAAATTAATTATCACTTTATTTTGTTTATAACGCTACTTTTGTTATCTTATAACTTGGAGTTTCTTGGTAGGATCAATTCGGAAATAGTGTTCCAAAATTAAAAAGGTTTACGATTCGAATTTTAAGTCAATGTGTGAGTGCAGCTAGGTGTGAACGAAACTGGAGCACATTTGAATTTTTTTTTTGGTAAATCAGTAAATATATTAATAAATAAGAAATAAAAGGTTTATGTAAAAAGGTAGAGATTGTGAAATACCAATCTCCTACCAACCAAAGAAAGCAATCCACTTAAAACAGACACAAAACTAACTAGTTAACCCCTGAAAAAAGGCAGCAACTCAAACGCTAAAATCACTTGCTAGATTACAAACTAAAACAGAAATCATCTGGTGCACAAATCTATACCCCCATTCTAGTTATTAGACTGTGAAAACCCTTCCAGAAGGTTTACTCTGTTGACATCCTTCCATCTCTATTCGACCTTCCAACTTGATGATGGTACTCTAAGTCCAAGTGTAGTCTGATTCCTTCCAAAGGGAGAGTCGTTTGATGTTGTAACAAACAGCTTAATTTCCCTTGGAGTGGTCTGCTGTCACTTGATTGGGTTTGCCTCTGCTCCACCCATTCGAAGTAGTGCTGTCTCCTTGGTTGCTCAATGATGGTTGAATGGAATCCTACGGCTGACTTAACTAATGTGGATGAAAATGCTTCGCCTCGGACTAAGTTTCAACACCTTGAGATTGGAGTGTGCTCTGCTAACTGTGAAGTAGGTCCTGATTCTACTATTCCACAAGAAGTTACTTCAGCTCCTGCTAATTGTGTTATGCTGAGCTGCAAGGAGAGCAGCTGCTGCCTCCAAACGCCAAAGAGAACTGTAATTTTCTGAAACAAAACTCAAGAAAGGTGATTGAAAAATAAACTCTCCTTCATTTACCTTACCTCGGTGTTTGCTCTGAGGTGCTCCTGAACTAGGGTAAGCACTCTTGCTTTCAATCCATCCACTCCCATGGCTTCATCTTGAAAGGTCCTCGCATTCCTTTCTTTCCATAGTGAATATACTGTTACTGAAAGGATAAGTGGGAAAACATGGGGAGAGAAGGCTCTGGAATGTTGAGGTTGGTTCAGCCAAGAAGGTATTGTGTGGAGGGTAAGCTGTGGAGGGATGTTTTGATGGAAGTGGGTAAGGCAAGAATCCCACACATTTGAATTTATCCACTCAAAGAAAAGGAATAGATTGGAGCATAAGAGGTTGAATGACTTAGTTTTTGTTCGTTACAATTTAAAGTTTCAAGAAAGGTATGTTATTTTCATTATTATCATTATTAATTTCGATATAATTTCTTATAATTCTCTAATAATTAAATTTAATTATTTACTAGGAGTCTTAATAGCAAAGTAGTTCAACTGATCCAATCGCTATTGATAATATTGATGTTTTAGCGGATTGGGTTTCTGAAGAACCCAATTTGATTGATGTGAATGATTTGAATTTGGAAGATAATCCTGGATGAGAAAGCATTGACATGTCATTTGGTGCATTAAATTTGAATGATAATGATAATGAAGCTCATCTCAATGATGATGATTTTGTACCAAATGATCACTGGGATCAGTGCAGTTCTAGCGGTTATCCTCCCATTGACGATTAAATTCCAGGTTTTTGTTTTTCCTCTTTTTTTTTAATTTTACTTGTATTTGATGTTTATGTTAAATTCTATATATGTAATGTAAATATAATGTTTTTGTTTCAGGTTTAACTTCTACTTGATTGTTTATTCATCATCAATTCTTTTTGTAAATTGTTTAAAGATATTTATTGTTCTTTTTATGAGATGTTTTGAATCTTTTGATGTAATATTATTTATTAAAATGATGACATTATATTATTGTAATATTTTAAATACTTTATATTATTCTTAATTTTATAGTTGTATGATGATGATTGTCTTTGTTTATATTAATTGTGGTTATTATTTATATGTAAAATATTTAAAAATTATTATTATTTCATATTAATTGTCATTATTATTTATTATTAAGATTTTTTAAAACATGGTTGATGTAAACAATAAACTAGTAAAGTATACAATACAACTGTACAATATGCCAATGGACTATTTTGCAAATTTTAAAAATTTTAGGGACTATTTCATAAATTTTAAAAATTACCCGAAACGGTATCTGGTACTGACTGGTACTGGTACAGTATCATATCAAAACTCAATTCGATACCAAGTCCGGTACGATATTCATAACTTTGGTTGGAACATGAGGATCTCACTCCCTTTTTTTTCTGTGCTTGGCTCGCATGATGCTCGTTGACAGTGCACATCAAAGTCACTATTAATCAGTGATAATCATAGACAGGACAGGAGTAGATGACATCACGACATCCTCACCTTCTCTCCATAACCACTCGCCCATTCCAAAACTAGTCTCAAACTAATTTTCAGCAACCCGTTAGTCAGCATATAGCTAGTATAGTGGTCTTTTTTTTACAAGGGAAAGAAATAAATTACATAATTCTCTGAGGGGTGCTAAACCCCGCCATATCCTCTAATAGGATAATGTCACACCCTGAGGGTGCACTAACAAAAGTGGTGATCTTGAGATCCAGGTTAACAGCAAGGTTGGCAAGCCAATCAGCACAACAATTTCCCTCTCTGTATGTGTGCCACGGAAGAACAACCCTGTTGCGAGTGAGGAGTTCATGGATGCCCAGAACTAGAGGGTTGAGTGACGTAGTCTGGTGTGAAGCGTCAGACAGCATGTCCTTGACCATGAGAGAGTCCAGCTCGAGTACCACGTGCCGGAAACCAAGGGTCCAGGCAAGTTTCAGACCCGAATAGACTCCCCAGAGTTTCGCCGAGATCAGGGAGCACCGACCAATCTTCTGTGCGAAGCCTCCAAGCCAATCCCCCGAGCTATTCCGAATAAACCCACCAACTATGGCCGAAGAGTTTACGCTGTTAAAAGCGCCATCAGTGTTCAGTTTAACCCAACCCTGGGTAGGCGGATGCCACCCAATAGGTCTTTCGGAACGAGGGTGAGGAATGAGACAGGCACGAAGGTGCCAGGCTGAGGTCTGGTGTATCTGATGGACGTAGTTTAGGACGCAGGTCACAGGAGAACTCGGCCAGGAGAATTGAGTATCGAAAAGGGCTAAATTCCTCTATGATCAAATGAACCAGCACGCAGTACCAAAGATAACTGACCACTCAAATCCAGAGACCAACCCATGCTGCCGAAGATTGAGGGTGCGCCAGTCAAGGGTACTGGTATGGAAGAAGTCAGGAGAGATAGAGTGGGGAGGGAAAGAGCACCATAGGCAACACGTGTGAGGGCAGTCGCGTACCACATGAAGCGAGGATTCGTCCGAATGACAGTGATAACAGGCCGTGTTTGTGGTAAGGTTTTTACGAATGCGTTGTTGGTTGGAGAGGAGGTGGTCATGAGCAAGAAGCCAAAGGAAGGATCGAATACGTTGGGGGCCCAGCCAGTGCCAAATGGGCTTCCAAATGTTACTGGAATTATTGGTTGAGTGTTCCATAATTATAGCATAAGCCAAGGCAATGGTGAATCGCCTAGTAGTCACAGGGCCCCAAATTAGCTTGTCAAGTCCTAGGTAGGGCTTGGGGGGTAAGGTTCCCACAATGGACAAGCAGATAGGAGGGGGAGCAAGGTTTGAAGTGCATTCCAATGCCAATTTCCTGTGTTGTCCACGAAGTGTTGGACCCGGAGCTCAAGATCCAATTGTGGAATTGGATTATTGGCATGCGGTAGAAGGGGGCCCACGTCCTATACCAAGCACATTGTTCAAATATAAAGAAAAGAAAATTCATAAGAGAAAAAGGAGATTGTGTGTGCATAAATATATATATATATATATATATGCTTATACTCATCTATAATTTTTATTTTAATCACATCAAGTCAAAATAATAATAACTTAACATTTTATTTTAATCAAAACTAAGGGTAGGAATCTCATTGGTTTAACATCATTGAAACCTAGTTTGTAATATATGATGAAATATAAGTATTCATTTGGTGTCCTTAGATTATTAAAAATAATAATGCAACTTTTAAGTGTTATAATCACTATAAATCATGTACTAATAATTTTAGTTAATGAATATAATATAGTTTGCTAAAGATAAAAATTTCTATTTCACTATCACTAAAAATCCTAAAGTTAAAAAATTGTAATTAGAAATAAATTATCATCGTTAAATTTAGTTAATAATTTTTTCTTTATTCGCTTTGCCTATAAAATAAATAACTATCCTCTCTTTTTGTTAATGTTTTTTTAGGTTACAGATATATTGAGAGAACAAAAGGAGCTCCCATGGAGTTATAAGTGAAGCTTCAAATTCTATACATAGCCATATGCTCTTGTTAGTTTCCAGACCAAGTCAGCTTAACTAATATCTATCATAAAGAATTAAGTCATGTTAAAGTTGATTTCAACTTATAACTAAGCCACTTTGGACACTCACCCTTGCACTAATTCAATAAGGTATACATCTAAACATACATTGTAAACTAAGAAGCATGTTTTCTAGTTTTTGAATAGCAAAACAACATTTTCATTTAATATGCTTCAATCATAATGTGGGATTGCCCCAGTTGACAACCATACTATTGTTGTAAATTTGGTTAATCTTATGATTAGTGATTTTCTCTTTAATAAGGTTAGCAATCTTGATTATTTATTATTTCCTTGCCTTAGAAAATTCTTATATTTTTTCCTTCCAAATAAAATAAATCGTATTCCCAAAGTAACTTTGTATATGAGAAAATATCCTTTGTAAGTTATATGTCTTTAATTAAGATTGTTAATTGTTTCTGGCCAATTTAATTAAAGGTTTGAGAGATTACAAATATTATCAACCAAATGTAAGAGGAGAAAGTACATCAAATGTATAAGTGATTGATGGTCTAAGGCTCCTAGTTATATAGGGTATATTTATTGATTAGATTGATAATGCCTCTCATTCTACGTATGGATCATATCATCTCAAAATTAAGCCACTAGATGAATAAGGCTTTTTGAAGTGCTTGCTTGAGCCTTACAATTTTATGTTGTTTGATAATTAGAGCCCGAGTTTTGATAGTAAGTTATATACTAGTGTTAAGGTTGTAATGCAAGATTTCCTTCATTATTACAAACTAAGCCGTTACATTTTGCTCCCCTATATTGATCTTTATAGCCTCTTTCACTATTGCTTCATATTGAATAAATTTTATTATACAATTAATATTGAATAGTGATCTTATGTTGATCTAGTTATTGAATCAAAAGTAAGTGGAAGATCCATCATTGAGTTTGGATTTGAATTCTCACTAACTCCCTTAACTTATAATATGAAGCATGATCCATGAAATATTAGTTATTGATTTGATAGTATAAAAGTTCTTCTTTTTTAGATAATGTGGACAAATCCATTTAACCCATAAGGTTTCTTTATCAACCAGTATTCTCCAAATCCTCCATATCATCTAAACCTTATTTATGGTTTTGGTGGGAATGATCCCTAAATCTCCCTTTTTTCTTAGCAAGGAAACCTTATTCCATTTAAGTTTATAAATAGTTGTTCTAAAGAGGTCTTTGAGCATAAATCTATTCATTATTTTATCCATTATTTTGATTAATCTTGAAGCACCATATGTGAGGTTTAGTATACATGCAAGCTATCAAGTACTGGATAGATAAATTAGATTTTATCCATAAATAAGAGGCTTCTATCATATCAGTAGCTAATCTTTTGTTGTATCATTTCAATTAGAGCTATAAACTCCCTAAAAGTTAGTCTCTTAGAGTTGATAAGTATAGACATGTAAAAGGGGCTTCATGATCTTTATGACTGTCAATTAGATAACCAAGTTGAGAGATGGGCAGCTCCAGTTGAAATGAATATGTGATTTTTATCTTTATTGATAGTAAGACCTAAAAGCCCTTTTGAAAGTTCAAATGGCTATCATTATGGTTGTCACTAAGTTAAGATCAACACCTTGTCAATGTTATTAGTGTTAATGATTACTTTATATATTTTATTAAAATATTAAATAAAATTATAAATAATGACCATATTATCTAATCATCATTTCTTATAGTAACTACTATTAAACATCTATTTAATGACTAGATTTTTCCTTGTTCTTAATTGATTAAAATATACACTACAATTATTAAGAAAACATTTCATGTAAAATATATACGAGAGAAGGTAATGAGAGAGAAGATCTTCTCTCTACTTTTATATCTTATGGTCTTTTGGCTTATTGATTCTTCTTCCAATAGATTCCTTCAAGATTTCTCTTTGATTTTTAACTTCCTCATTGTTTTCTTCTCTTCTTCCCCTTTTCTTCTTGCATTTTATTCCTTCTCCCCCTAACTTCCCCGTTTTTTCCTTGGCCTCGTTTTCCTTTTGTAGTATTTTTTTAGTTACAAAAGCTAATTTATTTCTATTTAAGGAATGAATTTAAAAACTTAAAAGGTCATCCTTATTTATGATTCTACACAATAAGATAGAGTTAATATCCTCGTCAAATTTTCCTCCTCTTTTACACCCCAAACATTCTACTCCTCTTTAATTGCAAATAGGATTATCACTTTTCTCCTAATATCTCGACTTAACCCTTAAAACAATCCTTCTTCTTCATCCTTTGGCTCCTCTTAATCTACTACCTTATAATCCTTAAAACCTCTTATTTAGGCCAAGGTGTTTCCTTTAATCAAGATTTAACTTAGAAGACCTAATGGTGTCAAGTATTTTGAGACTCGTCTCTCTTTGACAAAATAAATTTTTTACCTCCCTTAATATAAGATGTCTATAACATAATAACACCTACAGTGGATTTTCTTAAGGAAGTAGCCTCTAAATGGCCTTCTATCGTGGTTAACCCTTTATGAATAAAAGACCAATCTTTCCTACTATAAAATTATGGGCTTAGCTTCGATGGAAGAAAGATAGTTTAGAAGAGATCCTTATTAATGATAAAGATCAATTTTTATTTAAATTCAAATAAGAAGCTGGTGTGAAGAAGACTATTGAAGTATGGCTTTTTAATGTCAATAATAAGCTAATTTGTTTTAAAAATTAAAAATATGGATTGGAAATAGAGAAGTTTAGAATGATATATGTACCAATATAGATTAATTTCTAGACTATGAATGTAGAATATTGGTCAACTATTGGTTAAGCTACTTAGAAAGCTTCATTGAAAAGCCATTATGTTTAACAAATCCAAAACCTCAATAAAATGGATAGGACATGCAATCACTTATATAAAATTTTAGATGGATTAAGAATTGTTGGACTTAATCCCAATTATGAAGTTAGATGAGTATGCTAACAAGGTGGAGTCAATTACGAGAATCAATTATCAATAGAGGCCTTTTTTGGCTCACTAGAGGAAATAATAGCAAGATTCTAGAAAACAATTAAAAAGTGGGGAGTAAAATTAGCTTATGGTAATTAAGGACTCTAAATTGGATGTTAACTCTGCTTATGATTCGAATGACATGAGGAAAATATCAATTGATGCGCTTGAGATCTAACCTAATCCAAAATTTCATTTCCTTTGGATAATAACTTAATGAATGAGATTATAAAAAGAGATACTCAAGTCACCACAAGCACCACATATTGCTAGGTTGAAGAAATTCCTTGAGAATTGGAGCATATAAAAGTAAAATTTGAAGTTAACCCCCTTCCTAAAAAATAACTTTCTAAAATTCAAGATAACAAGGATATTATGTAGTCTCCAAAAGTTAGCTTCCTAATGTTGAATGAAAAGTTTAAATCCAATAATAGAACCTTGGGAGATGATTTTACAGTTACAACTAGAAGAAGATTAAGGAGAAAAAGCAATAGTAAGGCTCCCTCAACTCTACTAATCATATCCCAAAATGTAAGAGGACTTAATTCCCTAAAAAATAATAGGTAGAAGACTACTTATTTAATGAAAAACTATATTTTATAGGTCTTTCGGAGGCCAAGATAAAAGATGATCTTTGTAATAAAAGTTTATACTTATTGGTAATGATTGGTCCATTATCACCAACCTCAAATATCACTTTGATGGTCAAAGTGCAGTAGCTTTTATTGGGGCTAGTTCAACTTCTTTTCCAATCCTACTATGTTTTACCTTACTTCTATTTATGCAGCAAACTTAGACTTTTAGAGATGTATTCTTAAGAATGATTTGAGGAACATTAGAAGCAACCTATACTCCCCTTGGATATTATTGGTGGATTTTAATTGTATACTTTTTCACTTTCAATATGAAGGAGACTATATTAACCTTAGAAATAATAGTAATGAGTTTTAAGAGCTATGTTAGTTAATTGAGAGTGTTAGACCTAAGATTTAAAGGGATTTTCTTTTAAGTAACAAGCAAAGTGGAGATGGTTAATAAAGAAACAATTTAGATAGGGTTTTAGTTAATGACTCTTGGTTAGTGAGCTTTCTTGACAGCAAAGCTTTATTCACCAATAATAATATATATGATCACACTCTTAATAAAATTCTTAATATCTTAAATGTTCCTAAAGAAGAACAACTTTTGGGCTTAATAATTTATCTTACAAAGTTAAAGAGATTTGAGGATAATAATTTGAGGATAATATAATGAAACAATTGGAAGAGGAAATCCAAGGTTTTGAATTTTGTAAATATATGAGAAAGTTTAAGGCTATGAAAGAGGAAAAAAGAAACTAAATCATGCCCATATGAGTAACACCAGTACTGCAATTTAAGGAACAAGATTCATTCTTCTTTAAGTGCAAATTGAATTAAATTAAAACTTGGTGATGAATTAAAAAAAGACATAATAAAAGTAAGCACTATACAATTACATCCAAGCTTTGAAAGTTCATGATTCCTTACTGACATATAAATTAAGGATTTCATAGCTCAAAAAGGGGAACAATAATTCAAAATCGTGTCATAGTAATTTATTCTCTTAAAGAGAAACACAAAAATATTACATCGTTGACAACAACGGATGGTGTAACAATATGGAAGCATTAGGAAAATCATGTCCTTAGTGTAACAAATACTTTTAAAGCACATTATGCTTTCCCACTAACAATTGTTCTTTTATGGAAGTTCTTCATTCTTTCATTCTTTAAAGAGCAAGTTGAGTTTCTCTTAAAGCCTTTCAATTTTGTTGACATTGAAAAGATGTTTAAGGAGCTAAACAAAACCTTTATTAGCCTCATTCTAAAAAGCATGAACCCTAATTCCTGAAGTGAATTCGTGTTGTAATACCATATATAAGATTAAACTAAATTACTAGTTTCTAAGTTGAAACTGGTATTAAGGTCCATTATCAATCCATGTTAAAGAGCTTTCATTTAACATATGAAAATAGGTGAAAACATATTCCTGACACAAGATTTATTCAAGAACTACTACTAGAAATTAACCCTAAAAGATGTATAATAAATATTGACTTCCATAAAACTTTTGATTCTATCAATCACAATTTCATTTTTCATAACCGGAAGCTTTTAGATTCCCTAAGTAATTTATAAACTTAATTTAGCAATGCATAAGCAAAACCACTTTTAGCATTCTCGTCAATGGGGAGTGTACCAAGTTAATTAATGGAGCTAAAGGTATAATGTAAGGTGATCCTATATCTCATTATCTTTTTACTTTTTATATTGAAGTGCTAACTAGATTAAAAGATAATAGTATCAAATAATAGAGCCAATTCTTTTACCATAACAAATGCAAGACATTAAATTTATCCAACCTTTCCTTTTCCATTAATCTTTCGTTTCTATATAGATATTAATTCAACTCATCAATATCCTCATGAATTCTTTATAGATGCTCATTAGCAGGAGTTGTTCACCAATATAATTGGTTTTCTTCTATCTCAAGTTTGAATATTAAAGAACCTTCTTTCAAATTTTTAGGCATTCTAATAACTACAAAAGACTGAATTTTAGGGATTCCCACCCTCTCTTTGACACCATACATAAGAGAATAAGCCACTAGAATAATAGACTCCTCTTTTTTAGTTGGAACATTGCAATATATTTTTTAGTAGTGTGCCCTAGGCCAATGGACATATGTGATTCATGTATTAACATTATGACTTGTTAATAATATATTATGAG
>JAOQMQ010000007.1:2520610-2535134 GCA_027563845.1 Erythroxylum subrotundum | reverse complement strand
TGTTAGAATACAGTCGTTATGCTGTCCGATTTTCGATAAAATCGGTTAAGATTGAATAAAGAGAGTTAAGAATGAAGGAAAAAAATTTACTTCGATTCAATTCGGGCTAGTCTTAGGATATCCAACGCGACGCTTTTGTCAAATTTTTTCGTTACCGGATGTCGGAAATTTGTTTCGATTCGATTGAACTATTTGTTTGCTTCGTTTTTGATTTGCTTCCGATCCGTTTCGTTTTGAAATATGTTCCTTCGATTTCTGCTTTCGTCTTCGTTTCCACATTTTGTTATCCGATTTTTCGATGTTTAAGGTTCACGCTTAGGATGTCGGAATTTGATTCCGTTTGATCGCATCATTTGTTTGGTTTGTTTCCGAGCCAATTCGATGTGACTTCGTTTATATGCTTCGATTCCAAGTTTGTTTTCGATTCGTAATTTGATTTGCTTCCGATCCATTTCGCATCGAAATCCGTTATTTCGATTTCTGCTTTGTCGTTTTGTTTGCATGCTTTGACTTTCGCCTCATGTTTCGTTCTTTCGAATTCGAATTCTTTTGGCCTTCGTTTCGTTTCCGATTCTTCGGTTACCGAATTCCTTCTGTTTTCGTCCGTTTTTCAGTTGGGGTCCGGTTCCGAGATCGGGTCCCAACATGCTAGCACACGACAGCCGCTGCCCGGATCGTTCATACTCGTGTGGATACCGATAGAGGGCATTCACGTATTGCAGTATCTACGAATCCGAAAAGGAACCACGTCAAAAGGTATTTTCGTACATCCTGTATATTTTCGGTTATACTTCATGTTATGTTATAGTCTTTTTCGCAGCATATTGTGAATACTCGGGCCATACGCGATCCTACAATATTAATTATGTGCTTCATAAGCTATATGTTTATTAGAGTTTACATTTGATACTCCCCAAGAATCTAATCAAATGTATAAAGAAAATTTTGAATAAATTATTATGGTTTAGTTTGGATTTAAATATTTTAAAACTAAACGTTGAATGGCTTTAGGTTTGCTTACCTAAACTAAAGAAGGACTAGGCATATGGAGTCAACACGATTGTGTAAGTCACTATGACCGTGTTTCTTCGCGTCTTCAAGTTTTGAAGCTTAAAGATGGGACACAATCACCACGCATAGTCGTGTGGCAATTGTGTTCATGTAAAATGTTATCTTTTTTTAAATTAAAAGATAAGATTGACGAACATAAGTTGCATGTGATAGAAACACATGATGAAAGAAAAAATTTTAGAATACAATAACATTGTTCAATCAAAGTTTTATTAAAGTTGGATGTCTAAAATTTGTTTAGGAGTCGTATTGGTGTATGTATATGTGTGCGTGTATATATATATATATATATATATATATATGTACTCAATTCTACAAGTTAGAAAGGAATTTTTTAGAGATAGCTATACAATATTTCGTTGTTGTTTTATGAAGTGTTCTCAAGTAAGAAAGCTTAAAACTTTATCATTTGTATCATACTATTTAATCTAGCAGATTTTATTGTTATTTTGTCCTGTAGTTTTTACTACCATTGGATGATTTTCAACATTAAAATTTTATGTTTTTTTTAGACATCTTTATATAGTTTGTTATTGATTGCATGATCTTGGGGATCTTGTGAGCCTTATTGCTTGGAATCCCAACAATATTCTTTAGTTAGCTATTAAGAATAAACTTAAAACCATTAAGAGCATAAGAAGAGATAAAACAAACTTGAATCTTAACTGTAATTTTTGCAATCAGGAGTTGGAAAATGTCAGTCACCACTTTTTTTAATACCAATTCATAGGTAGAACAAACCTGAACCTCAACAGTAATTTTTGCAATCAGACGTTAGAAAAATGTCAGTCATCTCTTTTCCTAATGCCAATTCACATGTAATCTGTAGTTTCAAATGCAAAGATTACGTTATTTATCGTATCAACATAATAAATGGAATGATATTGTCGAATGGGAATGAAAACCCCAAAAATTGGATTTACTTATTACACCATCTTCATGATAGCTTTTAGTTAGTTGATTCCCTTGAAACAACAAACAGACTGTAAGTCAAAGGTAGGATGTACAAGATATTGGTGGAGAGTGTGGAAACCAACATCATAGCGATTTACATATTGAAATTACGATTTTGTAAGAGATAAAGTACATAAGACATTCTCTTCCCGCAATGGATGAAATTTATGCAGAAAGCAAACGCACACACTTGAATGCTTTAGTGGATCAGACAAGTAATTTCAGAAAACATTTGTAGCAGAGGATATAGGATCATGAGTTGATGGAGCTCACTTCAGAAAATGAAAACTCACTGAGTAATGAGTAGTGATTTCTGATGTACCGATTCTCCAGAACTTAAGGTGCACAACATACAACTACGGTTTAGCCTCCTCATTAAGTATATAACTAAGAAGCTCAGCAGTTGATAATCCAAAATTTTTGAGCAATAAAAGAGAAAAGATTCTCCTAGTTTGTAAAGTATCATCTACCTTCCCCTCGACAATGCCTTCTCTGCAGTGTCCATCTCTTCAAGTATTCTTGCCTTTCGCTTCGCAGGAATAGGAGCAGTAGGTCCAAAGCTAATATAGTGACCAGAAACAGCATTTAATGCAGAGTACATGTCTCTGAAAGAAGAACGACCTAGTAAAGCTTTTTCTCTTCTGTACTTAGCCACCCAAGTATTTGATGTTTCTCTTAGCTCAGCAACTGCAGTGGGAACATTTGGATCGTTCTTGTCCATGTTAATGGTGCTTCTGACCTTGTCAATCACTTCCGTTGTATCCTTCACGTATTCTTCGTCGGATGTTGCCAAAGCTGAAAAAACTGGGACCAGCCACGCAGAAGAAGTGATAATCGGGAATGTAGCAGCCAAGGAAAAGAAGTGGCGGCGCCGGAGGTTTTGTGGCGGTAATGGTGATGGTGTTGAGGTGGGTTTGGTCTTGATAGAGGAGAGGACATCGGGTTTGGAGGTGGGAGTACTTAGGAGAGTAGGAGAGGCCATGGTGATTGGTGTAGGAAGTGAAGATTGGAAGGAGAAAAGTGGCTTCTTCTACGTACATACTATACAAGAGCGTGGGATGTGGAGGAAGGGGAACTGGGTTTATGCCACGTAGGCTTATCACCTTATCTTATTCCATGATTCTATGGATATGGATGATACTAAACTACACCATTGCCCCATACCAGCGGTAGGTTTTCATGAAGAGGACTGGTTACTTTAATTATAGATTCCACCATAACCATAATTTATTTAAGCCCAAGACTATACTTGGGCTACATTTTGTGCATCAAAGAGACAATTACAAGTATGATATCCATTTATTAAATAAAGATTATCTTTATTAAGTATAATATGACTATTTTTTAAGACTATTAAGATAGCATGAAGATAAATTTCAATTGTTTAACTAATTTGCCTTAAGTCAATATTGACATCTTATAAATAAGATCCTAAGGCTTTTTATTTACATCATCAATGATCCTAAGATTTTTTATTTACATCATCAGTAACTCGATTTAAAAATAATAGGAGAGGTAAGAGAAGAGTTATATTATCATTTTTGAACTATATATAAGATATTTATTATTGATGATTCAATAGTTTTAAGAGCAACAATTATATTTTTAGTACATTTTAATTGTTCATGTACCGATTCAAATAAAGTATGTAACATTTTATTGAACAAATCAATCACTTTCATACTTTTGTTTAATATATGATATTTTTACAACTTATTCCAAAAGAAAATATTAAGGAGAACTAAAAGAAAATATGCATAAACAAATTATGGATGATAACCAAGTGGATCAAAAAGTTCCCTAATCAAATTGTATCATGTTAATTAGATAGATTTTCACTCATATACTAGCAAGATTATAAACACTCATCGGCTTCTCTTTCTTTTTTTTCTCTATTTTTCCTTGTTTCCCTTCTTGGAATCAATAAATTCTAGATTTTGGTTTAATTAATAGCGCCTGTATCTTTATTGGTGGTGTTTTCTACTATCCTCAACTCCTTTCATTACAATTACCTTCTTCACCTACCTTTCCCTATTGTCTAATTTTTTCACTCTCAATTTGTTTTGCCCTTCATCCTCCTACTCTTTGTTTTTCCTTCTTCCCCACTCTACTATATAAGGCTACTAATATGGTAACCTCATCTCTAGTCTTTTTTGGTTTTTTTTCCTTGATTAGGTCCTTTTTCCGCCTTTGACCTATTATCATTTTTAGTATTCCTTTACTTAGTTCACTTTTTCCTCCTTTTTTAGTAATATGTTGAATTTCTTGTTTCAATCTAACTAAGTCTCAAAACCAAATTAGGCTTTGTTCCCTCGTTTACCTTCCCTCAACAACTTTATCCTTGTTCCCTCTCCTTATCCTTCTTCTCCATTTTCGTCTACTCCCCTCCCCTTCCATTAACTTCAGAACATCAATTCCCCTACTGTTTCTTCCCCACCTCCAATTAATACCAACACCACTAACTCTGCAACTTTCTCTGATAGATCCTAGAACTAAGTTATTAACAACTCATCAAGTTCTAACTCTTTTCAATTTTGCCCTCCCACTCTTAAAGAAAACCACTCCATAGTTGTGCCATTAATGGAAGTTTTTATAGATGTATCCATGAATTAGAGTACTTCTCTCATTGGTTTCTTCTTGGATAGGAGGTTAATATTCCCATCACATAATGTTTGGTAAAACAAGGTGTGGAGGACCTATGGATTGGTTAAAGTCTTAATATAAGATGACAACTTCTTCATCTTTAAATTCAAAACTAAAGCTAAACCTCAAAGTATCCTTGACAATGGTCCATGGCAATTTTTTTTCTATAAATGACATCCGAGAGCTCAATTCTAAGACGTCAAGAAATGACATATCCCTTTATAAATCAACTTGCGTAATGTACCAATAGAATATTAGACCACCTTAGGGTTGAGACATATTGTCATCTTTATTGGCAAACCTATTGGCATATGTGAGGCCACAACCACTTTAAAGAGGATCAATTATGCTAGAATTTACGTGCAAATGGAGATTAATCAGGCTCTTCAAAATGTCATTCCTTTGATGGGAATTAAAGAAGATGGAGAACTATATAAGGATGTCATTTTAGTCTCCTACCAATGGAGAAATCAACCTTACCACCAAGGAAAAGGTTAAATACCTACAGGCAGGATCTTTCAATTTGGAGACAATTTAGAATTGATGGTTCTTTCTAACTTGGAAACATCTAATAAGGCTACCAATGAGGAAAGTTAGATCAAGAAATATATGCTTTCTTATCTAAACTCCAATGATATTACTTTGATACTTGAGGAGAAAGAACCTATTAATCTAAGTACTATACCAAAGCTATCAACTAGAGATCTAAAGGCATTGAAGCTACAAAAAAAATTCAATTTGAGAATTTTTAGGTTCCTAACCTATACATTACTCTTATTAATTATCATCTTACTCTGGTAGTGTAAAGCTCTTCTTTTGATATAAATGCCAGTAAGGAACCTTGGAAGTGAATTCTCTCCCATTAGTAAAAGGAAATCAAAGATAAGGAATAAGTGCTCAGGTTCAAATCCTCCTCATAAATGAATTTTCTATATTGGAATGCAAGAGGGCTTAATAACCTAAGGAAACAAAATTTGCTCTTATTCAATGAAATCAACCTTTTGTGGTCATTTGAAAACTAACTTAAGTGAAACAACTTACAAACAACTTGGCTTTTTAAACAACAAATGGGCTTTATATCTAATTATAGTGCTCACCATTATGGGAGAATTATTATTTCCTATGACTAGGAGAAATTGAGGGTGTAAAACACTATCATAACAATGACTAAATTATCCATCTAGAGTTAGTGCAGTTATATAATAATGCATCTCTTCATATCTCCTTTATTTATGCTTCTAACTTTTCCTTTGAAAGAAGTGTTCTTTGGAGAAAGCTGCATGATATTTCCAATATTTAGGGGCCATGGACGGTGATTGGAGACTTCAATAGCATATTGCATCCTCTAGAGGTTGAGGGTAATGTATGACATAAGAACATCTTGGATGACTTAGCCAAATGTATTTCTAACATTAAGTTGATAGATCTCAAGATGGATGCAGCCACAAGCAACATAATATATGGTTCTTGAGGAAGAAATTGGATAAGGAAATGTTCAATTGTTATTATTTTACCTCATTTCCTTATTACAAAGCAATATTAAAGAATCTTCTTTTCTCAAATTATACACTAATCTCTATCTGTAATATGTTTCCTAGCTTGAAGAAACTCTCCCCTTTTAGATTTAACAATCATTTAGTTAATGATAAGGGTTTTAAAAGATCTATTATTAAGGGACTAAGCTTGGACATTCAAGTCTCTCCCTCATTTGTTTGTATTGTCAAACTTAAGGGAATTAAGAAGGAGTTTGGAACTCTCAATTAAACTAAGTACAGTAATCCATTTGCTACAGTGAGTGATTCTAAAGAGAAACTAAATCAAAATCAACATTCCCTATATATAGATCCTTTTAATCAGAAACTACAGGCAAAGGAAAATGATGTTTTATTGATATATGCACAGGTAGTTAAGGTTCAACACTCATTCATAAAAAAAGATTAAGACTGCAATAGCTTATAGATGGTGACAAGAAAAAATACAATAAAATCACTTACTTACATCTTAAAGTTGGAACAACAATTTACTCAGGAGGAGCTCTTGTAAACTACTTTTAAATACTTCTCTGAGGCTCTGGGTTTTGCTTAAGTTTCATCCTCTTCTATGCATCAACTTAATTCCTTTATCACTGATAAAATGAGGATGTAGTTGTCTAATATCTTTCTTCACTTCCTCAGATATATAAAAGGTTGTTTTCAGCTTAAAGCCTAACAAATCTTCAGGGCTTGATGGGCTTAAAGCTCTATTCTTCTAAAAATAATGGAACTTGATCAAAGAGGTAGTAATAAATAAGTATTAAGTTTCTTTAATAAGGGTTACTTGATCAAGGAATTTAATAAGATCTTAATTACTCCTATCCCTAAGATTTCGAATCCTGGTCAATCTCTTGTCATAAAGCTATCTATAAGATTATTTCAAAGCTTCTTGCCTTAAAGCTCAAAGTTGTCATTAAGCCTCTGATTAATGAAAATCAGGGTGCCTTTATTAATGGTAAGAACATTGGGGATAACATATTTCTTGTGCAATAATTACTTAAAAACTATAATAAGAAGAACTCATCCAAGTTTTCTACAATTAAAATGGAATTAAAAAAAAGCTTTTTATTCCATTACTTATATCTTTATCCTCCACACGTTATAAGCTTCTAGATTTCCATTAACTTTTATACAATGGATTAAACAACTCTCAACAGTTTCACATAGCATTATTGTCAATCATTCCCTAACAAGATTTATCAAGGGTGCAAAAGGGGATAAGCAAGGGGATCCTTTATTCCCCTACTTATTTACTCTTAGCATGGAAATCTTGAAAAGGCTTATGAAGCATATTATTAGCTTAAAAAGGCACTTTAAGCTCCACAATAAGTGAAAAGGACTACATATTTTTAACCTATCTTTAGATGAAAATATCCTTCTCTTTATTGGTGTAAATTCTCATTTAATTACAACTAATATGACTAATTGAAACTTTCAAAAACCTCTCAGGCTTAGCTATGAACAAGGACAACAATTATTTCTTTATCTCCTTATCTGCATCTTATCTAATGGATTGGATTACATCATTAATTAGACTCCTAGCTAAACAACTACCTTTTACCTACTTGGGGATTCCTATTTAGAATAAAAACCAACATATTTGAATTTCATGCCACTGATGGTAAAGGTGCAACAAAGAATTGATAGTTAGTGTAACAAGTCACTCTTATTTACAGGTAGAATCCACTTAATCAACTCAGTTTTAAACTCTATGCATATATATTGGTCAACAGATATTGCTCTTCCTGCTTTCCTGATCAAAACCCTAAAGAAACTTATTAGAAGATTCCTTTAGACTAGAACATCTGATGGCCCTTATATTAATATAGTTGCATGGGATACCATATGCATATCTAAGGATGAAGGTGGTCTGGGAGTGATTCCTTTGAAGCTAAGTTATAAATTTTTAAGGATTTGGCAAATTCTTGTGGACAGAGAAAAATTAGGGTTAAATGAATCCACTTTTAGTATCGAAATTAAGATAAGTTATAGTTTTGTTCTCATAGGTGCAACAATTCATAGACTATGCAATATCTTTTTAAGTTAAGGAATAAAACTAGTAGGTGGTTCAAGTCTAAGCCAAAAGATGGTTATAATACCAATTTGCGGTATGATAATTAGAGCTCCTTAGGCCTGTTAATTGAATTTAACAATCCTCAATGTTCTTTCCGAGAATATATTCAACCTTGGCTAAAAAATTATAGATTTATAATTGCAAACAGACCTAGAATATGTGTACACCTCTACTATAAAAGATATGATATGCTGGTCAATGAACTCTTCTAATCATTATTCAAATTCTTCACGCAGGGTTAACTTAAGGCCTAAAGCTCCTAAGTGCATTAACATAGAT
This sequence comes from Erythroxylum subrotundum, assembly GCA_027563845.1. NCBI lineage: Eukaryota > Viridiplantae > Streptophyta > Magnoliopsida > Malpighiales > Erythroxylaceae > Erythroxylum > Erythroxylum subrotundum. Next base: position 2,526,581 of record JAOQMQ010000007.1, on the reverse strand, counting down.
TGGTGTAGTTGCCATAAGCTATCCTGAAGTTATCCATTGTCCTTTAGATTGCAGTCATTATAAACTCCCTACTTACAACAAATTTTACGGAAATATTGCAATCGATAACTGTTGTTTATACTCTAGTATCCCTAAGTCAATTGATTACCTATAGTTTCAATATGATTACTCTTTGTTCCTATGGAATGAGATCCTTAGAAGATTCCAATTAGCTTTTACACTAGTAACATGGCCTGAAACACTTACTTAAATCACTCAGAGGAAGTGGCAAAATCAACAAGAATACACTCTTTTCAAGCTTTCCTTTAAAGATTAGTTTATGAAATATGGCGAGAAAGAAACTATAGAATCTTCCAACACAAGCAAAAGCGAAAACAACAACCTTTATTAGAACTCATCTCTCAAGTGAGAGAACAATTGCTAATACTCAATTTAGATATTTTTTTCAAACAATAGTAACAACAATTAAGAATCCTTTGTCTTCACAAAAGTAGTCTTTTAATTTTTATCTTGGCACTAATACATTGAGTCCTCGCTAAGTTAGTTTACTCTTAATTAGTTTAATCTTAAGTTTGCTCTTAAACTTGTATTTTGCTAACAACTTTTACGCTATTAAGTCCCTTAATCATGTCTTATAATTTTCTTTTTAATATTAATCCATCTCATTAATTTCTACAAAAAAATTATGCATTTTAAGAGCCATAGTAGAAATAGAGATATGGTCAGCATTAGCTAGACCCAAATATGCATAAATTGTAAAATCACATTCATATATACATTTATATAATAATTATATTTTTTAAAGTGAAAGTTGTGATTTAATAACACCTAGTAATAGACACTATGCTAAAGATAAGTGAATGATTAATAACTCATAATGTGCATATCTCCAATTGAACTAAAAATAAAAAGAATCATTTCTTAAGCTAAAAACTCAAGTCTTAAATCATAATATAAGGTTAATGCTAATTACTAAATAACAACATGTATGTAATAAATTCTATTGCCAAGATATTATATTTGTAATTAGTCATGTTAACATGTTGATTCTGAAGCGAAGAACAAGTAAGAAGTATCCATGAGGCGAGCACAAAAGACTAAGACAAATATAAAAGGCTTTGTAAATTTAAATGTATGTTCAATTTTTTTAGTTATAGAAATATTGCCAAGTTGACAATCAAATTGAAAATGACTATCAAATTAAAGTTAACGTTTTAAGAATGTTGTTTAAATATAAAGAAATGATTTTGTTATATTTTGTTAAATAAAAAATAAAAGAAGTGTATGATTATTTTAATACTAATCAAGGTTAAAACGATAAATATTAAAATTATCATCAAATTGATAAAAATACAAATTTAAAAGTTAAAACTAATTTATCTCATATGATGCATAACTCTATTTTTAGTTTAAATTTTTTGTCAAATTAAGTTGATAAGATTATACCATTCTCCATTCACTTTATTGAGAATTCATAAAAATAGCTTTAATTTTAGGATATAACATTTAATTGATAAAAAATTACTCCTATTACTTTTTAAATTAATATATCAATAACACAATTAAAAATTTAGAACAAAGAAATATAATATAATAAATAGAGATGAATTTTAATATAAATACTTTTTATTTAAGAGTTGTAAATACATCTATTTTAGTTAATATAAGTTTTGAAATATCTCCATCAGGGCTAGAACAGCTCACCATTAATTCTCCTCACTATCTCACCTCCTTGAACTAGACCTATAGTAAAAGCAAACCATCATAATGGAGATGAAATTTGAAATCTCTCCTTAGCACCTATAAATTGAAGGAAGGTTGCAGGAGAGGAGTTGGACAACTCACACTCTATTATCCCCTAAGTAGCACCAAAGTTAGGAAAATAATTTCACCAAAAATAGAAGTTCTTAGACAAGGAGCTAAAGCTTAGCACTCCATCATCATAGGGTTATTCCTAAATCAAAGATTAACCTATCAAACAATCAACAAAAGGGCACATATCATATGGAAAAGTAGATGATTACAAGAGGTTTTAATGTATGAAGATGACCAAGTGTTAATTAAGTTCCAAAATGAATGTGAAGTAAAAAGCATAATAGAATTAAGACCATGACACATACATAATCAAACTGTTTTCCTCTATATATGGAGACCGGACATCAACTTTGAAAGAATCAAGCATTAAATCATCCCTCATTGGATTAACATCTATAATATCCCTTTGGATTACTAGACGATAAAGGGTCTTAGCTCACTTGCTAGCTATATTAGCAAACCCCTTTATATGGATGAAACGATAGCTAAAAGGAAATATATAGGGTTTGCACGCATCTGTGTTAGTGTAATGCTAGAGCAAGAGCTCCCATATACAATCCTTATAATGAGGCTTAGTGAAGATTATTTAGTGAATGTCTTATAGACATAGAAACCAACCCTAAAACACCAAAGGAAAACATGGAAAGCAATAAGGAGACACTTTGAAAAAGGAGACTATGAAGAGGTTATGGACAATGAGAGGAGACAATTAAATTAAATCTAGGACAATGTGCAACCAATAATAGAAAGTGATGTTCCACTAACTGATGTATACAAAGATGGCAATGTAGACAAAGATTTGCAATAAACAAATACATAGGAGAGAACTAGCAAATCCTAAGGAAACCTTATAAAGGTAAGTGCACCTATCGAACTATAGTATAGTGATAATGAATATCAAGGATCGAGCTTAAGGAGAATATAAGTACTAGTAGTTACCTTTTTCTTTTTATCTAACTGAAAATAAGTGATGGTTTAATTAAAACGGTAAAGCTAGACTAAAGTTCAACATAACTAATAGCCAAGAACAAATCACACAAACATTAACCAAATCAAATAAGAAGTACCTAGGTAATGTATCTCCTTAAGATTTCTTAAGCCATTAACACTTTATCATATAATTTAACTAAAGATCATTGGCCCGTGGAAATTCTTATTTTATGTTAGTATCTTAAGATTATCAACACCTAATCCTAGGTTAGTTAAGTAAAATCTCTTTTTAGTTAAAACCTCTAAGATTGCATTGTTTGATTTATGAATTTCACTATTATGTTTGACCCTAATAAGGAAGATTTATGTTGTCTTATCTCTAGGATTACATACAACTCTTTTCAATAATGCTAGATCTATTCAAGCAAAGGATTTCTCAATCTTAAATTTATGAAATCAGACATGAATCACTATCATGGAGATATTAATTCAAGAAATAATCAGAACACATAATTGAATCCAATGAATCAAAAATCAAATTGCATTAAATAAAGAATCAAATCATAAAATCCATCCCAAGGCTCATCCCACCTAAATACAAAAAAATTTAGTTCATAAAAACAAAAAGAATAAGCAAAGATTTAAAAGAAGAATAAAAAATAAGGGAATCAATAATATATCCCCTTTTCTCTATTAAAATCTACCGAAAGTTTGATCGAGATATGCTCTCTATTCAAATCTCCAAGTCAATATTCGCTTGTATACCACTTTAAGGTTAAATGTATTAAAAACTCTAACCACTTTAATTATCCTTCTTATTTTCCTTTTATACTTCAAAAACTAAAGTTATGCTTTAGACATAGTCACAGACACAAACATGTCTAACGACCATGTCCCTTAATCTCACTTCCATACTCAACAGTTGTGAAGAAAAACATGTCTAACAACTGACACAATCTATAGACATGATCGTGTCTAATACCAACACGGTTGTGTCTGACCTTAACACAAGTGGAATATCGTCATATAACCCATACATGGTTACAAGGACTTACATGATCACTTACACAACTATGTCTAACACTAACACAAGTGTGTTCAATACCAATACATGCTTGTCCTTCAAAAAAAAGCTTGAATTCTTTAGTTTCTGCCTTGCTTCTACTTGAATTTTATTCCTTTTGATCCATAAAGGCAATTAACACTTAAAAACATAATAGAACAAATCAAGTACCAAAAATAATACAAACTCTCAAATGAACAAACAAAATGCACTAAATATTAGTCTAAAATTATAATCTATTAAGCATTTATCACTCATTATCACAAGCACAGACCAAAAACAGAAAGAATTAGACATTATGATTATTGAAAAGGAAAATACAACACTTACCACAAATAAGCTAGACTAAGGATAGTTCCAAATATCAAAAAAGAGGAAATATGGAAGAAGGTACAAAGGTAAGGACCTTAATACCACTCCCTCAAAATAATTTATATAATAGCATGGAATACTAAGGGTATTAACTATACCAAAAAGTTATTAGCCCTTAGAGATTTTGTGAATAATACTAAACATGTTTTATTGGGTATGTAACAAACCAAACCTCCCGCCCACAGATTGTAACATCCCGTCCCCATATTAAGGGTTATGACCAGAAGTTTCAGTACATGTGAGCTCAAAGAGAAAGTTAGACAATGTATTTTCTTGCTTATGCATCACATTAGCATATATGCACATAAATGCGGAATATTTCGCATAAAAAAGTGGTACATGCATTCATTGACAAATTTTGGGTATAAATAATATTAATTGTGATTATATTGAAAATGGGGAGTAGAAGAAGTAGAAAGAGTGATATTGGTATGAGTTGTGATAAGAAAAAATTTAGAAACAAGATTGGTAGTAATCTGGAAAATGTCTACTGAGTGTGCTTCGGTCTGTTAGCCATAACGTTTTCTCTAGTTATCCAAACAAGATGATTCTTAGTTTGGATTAAACTAGAGATATATGGCTACATTTCGTATGAATACATCGAATTTCAATTCTGTCTCTAAGAGTGTCAAAATTTGTCATGAAGTTGAGAACTGGGTGCAGGATGTGAGGGTTGAGCGAAAATTCGTGTTCCAACTTCGGGAGGAAATATGGTCCAAATTTAGATAGATTCTGGAAACGTTTCCTTCTGGAAAGTTGTAGATCTCTCTTTTATCTTTCCAACGGTATATTATATGAAAACTTTGGACATCGGAGTCAAAAGTTATGATTCTTATAAGTGGATATGTTCTGGAGGCAAAAAGCAGACGATAGAAAGTGAAGGGAAGAAAAGCAAACGATAGAAAATGAAGGGAAGAAAAGCAGAAGGAAGGAAAAGCAGACGGAAGGAAAAGCAGACGGAAGGAAAAATAGACGGAAGGAAAAGCAGATGATAAAAAAAGCAGATGGAAGGAAAAACAGACGGAAGGAAAAGCAGACGATAGAAAAGCAGACGGAAGCAAAAGTGAGACAATACAGAAAGTAGACGATATATTTGGCCTTTGAGGTCTTCATGAAAATTGTAGATCTCGAAGTCTTCTTTCCAATGGTCCAAAAACGAAGTCAATCCAACATCTGTAGCAAAAGTTATGGCATTCGTACTGAGACATGTACATTATACGTAAGAGCAGAAACATGTTGGAGTATTTTGGTCATAATTTCTTCTCTAAGCATCCAAATTACCTTATTCTTGAACTATTGGATTCGTAAGACTTTTCTCTACATCTCCTCCAAAAATAGAAGCTATCTAAAATGTATGGAGAGAGATTAGGTGAAAAGAGTGAGACGGGTACAGTGAATGTGTTCTTAAAGGATATGAACTGGTGATATCTCACTGAACATACTTCCGTATTTTGATGTTTTCTGGATCAGTAGAGGTCGAAATGAGATGATTTTTGATTTGTGGTAAACAATAGACATGGAGCTACGAATGGTATGAAGAACTTGGGATCTGATTCAGTCTCTAGGATGCTTAAAATTTAGATGGAAGTTATGCATAGTATACTGTTATGGACAAGAACAGTCTAAAATATTTGAAATGTATCTTCTGAATCACTGAACCAAATGAAATGTTTTCGGTAGCATTAGAAACTTAAGACAATGGGAGATATTCTTTGGAAGAAATGTTATGTCAGAATATTCAAGGGTAATTGTGGCAAGACACTTAAGTATAAAAGACATAAGGCATAAATG
>JAOQMQ010000007.1:2494619-2515160 GCA_027563845.1 Erythroxylum subrotundum | reverse complement strand
TTCACAATTCTTATTAATAATTAATATATTGAATAATTATACAATTTTTTATTTATTAAAATTATCAATAAAAATTATTTTTATTTTATTATGATTTTAAGTTATTTATTTTATTAAAATAAATAACTTAAAATAATATTATAAAAAAAGGAGAAATAGAAGAAAACCACATTTTGTGGTTTTGAAAACCGAAGAAACATAAACTCAAAACTAAAACAAATATGTTCGTTTACTAAATTTGAAAAAAATAGACAAAATAAAAATAAACAGGCTCTAAGCATCCCTCAATCATATATCTTAGGATACCTATGTCCACAAGAAAACTAATAACATGGATTGCATCCCTTTTGGTGGAAGGAATCCAACAAAGACTTAAGCCACTGGAATCACAAGGACCTCTCACAGGGTGAAAGAATGATGTTGATCAAGTTAGTGCTAGACTCTCTCCATGTATGCTGGCGTGCACACTCTATGCTCTCCGAAAGCATTATAAAGTCAATTGAAAAAATCATAAAAGCTTTCCTAAAGGGGGAGGAAGGAACGAAGAGCAATCGAAAGAGCAAGCTGTGATAAAGTTTACAAGACTACAAATAAAGAAGGTCTGAGTATCGCCAAAATTAGCCTCACAAGCAAAATCCTATTAGCCAGAACATTGTGGAGATTGATGGAAGGAAAGTATTTATTAGAATTTTCAATGTGATAGAGTGTAAAGTCATTAATAAAAATTGGGTCGTTGGATTTGGGTCAATTATTACCAGATTGTGGAGATTGATGGAAGGAAAGTATTTATTAGAATTTTCAATATGATAGAGTGTAAAGTCATTAATAAAAATTGGGTTTGGGTTGGGTTTGGGTCAATTATTACTAAAATAACTAGAATTAGTTATTTTGGATAGTTGATCCTTACCACTTGGCAATGGTTGACCCAAGTCTAATTCTTATTAATAGGCTCTATATTCTACCCATATTAAAAATTCTAATATGATATCAGAGCAGGCTCGAATTATTAATTTCTCGGTTGTCCGTCTAAATTTTCAGTCCTAGCAGCTCGATCTGATTATCACTGTGACAACTGGATATCCAGTCCCAGTTGCATTTGAGGGGGAGTGTTAGAATATCTCATATTGACTAAACATGAAAATGTTAAAGGGTTTATAAGTGGTAAGGGTCAACTATCCAAATAACTAGTTCTAGTCATTTTGACAATGATTGATCCAAGCCTAATTCTTGTTAGTAGATTCTACACTCTGCCCATATTAAAAATTCTAATATGGTATCAGAGCAGGTTTGGTCCGGATTATTAATTTCCTGGTTGTGTTCGTCTGAATATCCAGTCCCAGCGGCCTGGTCTGGTTACTACTGTGTTTATTTCAAGTGACAACTGGATGTCTAATCTCAGTTGCACTTGAGAGGGAATATTGATAATACCCACATATGAGTGTCTTACATTGGAAAAAGAGGAGAAAGAAGACTAACATATAAGTTTAGTGGACTACTCTATCTATTGCCAATTAATTTTAGAACGAAACATCAATTAGACTTGTGTGTGACCTAACTTTTGCAAATTTCAGAAGATTCACTTTATGTCAGTCCAACCTCAACGAGCTTATAACACCAGAATTCACTGAAAGTGCTAAAGTATTGGTATAGATATCTCCCCGAAGCTTGTCCCATATAATTCATAGTAACAGTTGGCTCATTGAAGATACTCCTATCAAAAGAAGCTCAGATGATTACCACTATTCACCTAAGCACATGCATGTACAAACTTTAGATAAAGAGAAAATACAGATACTTTCAATCATAAAGAAAAAGCAAAAAGAAGCTTGCTTGAGTAGATTAAAACAATAGTACAAAGAGCATATCATCCACAACAGCACAGACAGTCGACCTTAATCTGCAAGGTTCCCGGAAACTTTATCAAAGTATCTATGCAGTGTATGTACTATTAAGGGAATAGGACAAATAAGTCCTATGTGGCGTCGTTTAAGTAAAAACGCAAAGGTAGTATTTAACTTTTCAAAAAAACATGTAGGGAATAATGCTCTAAAGAAGTATAGCAATTGGAAGGAACCAAAAGGCTTAACCCTCCCCTTCATGTTATTGCAGTACAGAAGAAGAAGAAGAAGAAGAAATCAAACCTTAGAAAGGGAAACTATCTTTTGTTCAGTAGTAATAGATAAATACATTCAATCTCTACACTTGTCTGTTTGATTCTTTTGTTAACAGCTAAGACTTGAAAAAGCAAAATGGGAAGAAAGCGGCAAGCAAAATCACAACACCAAAACCATCAAAACCCTAATGTTGCTGAAGCTCATCGTATTCGAATTTCCCAAATACTCGATCAGTTCCGTGCTTCCAACGACCAAGGTACGATATTTTTCGATGTATTCGGTTGTTTTATCATGTTCTTAGATTGATGGAATTGTTCATTACCTATTGTTAATGGGAAAGAAGGATCCTTGATGACTACCTAATTTTTTGTTTGGATGAAAGGAGTGTTCTTTAGGTTTAGATGTTATGCAATTCTCAAAGTAGAATGAGCGAGTTGTTCATGACATTAAAAGAATGGTTGTTTTTCTTTTGGCAAGTGAAAGTCTAGGGGCAACTCTAAGCTGCGGAGTCGTCAGCTTAACACCATGTCTGTAGGGTTTCACTTGTTTCTCAATACTATCTGACCAAGCTCCACACCTTTTCCTTTTTCCCCTTTTATTTGGATTCTGGGTTCAGTTTACACGTTTGAAGCCAATCTTTCAAACCACGAGCGCGCTGTTGTCCACGAAGTGTGCAGGAAAATGGGAATGAAATCCAAGAGTTCTGGGTGAGTACATATTTTTGGATCCCATGCCCCACGTGTTATTATGGAAATTTTAATTTGTCAACTGTTTGTGTATATATATATATATATATCTAGCTTTTATTGGTATTTGTTCTTGGTGTCTCAATTTCCTGTTATATCTTATGAGCCTGAGACCTTTAGGCATCGGAGTCAACGGCGTGTTTCTGTTTACAAATTGGCAAAGAAGGTGGACAACCAAGTAGCCAAAGAAGGTCTCACCAAATTTATGTTTTCAGAACAATCAAAAATGGCTTTGCAAGATCTTTTTGCAAGTTACCCACCTGAAGAAGGAGAGCTTGATGAGAAACTAGTTATCAAGGATAGTGAAAAGGTGGATAGAATACAGATTAAGAGAGATGACATATTCTGTAGACCTTCAATGAGCAAAGCAGAAATATCTAAAAAGGTGGATTCACTTACTTCTAGAGTAAAAAGTGCAGCAAAACTTTTACAGGTTCGAATTTTCACCAAAACTTTTAGAAATTTATGGTTTATCTTTGTTGATATTGTGGCTTTATAGTTGTCTTTAAGACATAAGATTGAAGCCAATATTGTGCAGTTCAATGATGGTTACTTGGGAAACGCTTTATATTCATTCCTTGGAAAGATCTCATAGACACACATGTACATAAGATATGTACGCGTGCATGTACACATATTTTCCAATTATAGATATACACACATGGACACATAGTTCTATATGATCAATGAAACATCATGGTTGGCAAGTATTTATGAGATTCAATTGTATATTTCTCAATTAAGTATCTTGATTGTTAAATGTTTCTGAGATCCCTTTGTGTGTACAGATTGCTGAACTGAGGTCCAAGCTACCAATTGGATCCTTCAGAGATGACATTACATCTGCCATTGAATCTCATCAGGTTACGCATTGATTTTAGTATCAACATTTTTCTGCATGAATCCTTGATACAGATGTGACATGAAATCATACCGTTTATAGTTCTGTTATCTCAATAAAGTATGGAATGATTTTTGATAAGATGATTTTATCTTTTCTAATTTCTTTTTTGCATGCAAAATGTATAAAGTTTGCTACTTCCTGGCTTTAATAAAAATATTAACGATTTTATTTCTAATTGTAGCTAAACCTTAAATTTTTTTGTTTGTGTGTTAAACCTATCTTCCTTGACCATCAAGCATATATTATGAACACAAGAATCCTTGAGCTATTAACTGTTGGATGTGAGCTTCTTTATGGGGTTGTTAACTGTTGGGGTGACGAGAGTTTATTTAGCTGTTTCCTGATTGCTGGAGTTTTGTTATTTATTGTTTTGTATTTTTCTTATTTTTAAAAGCACTAGAGTAGAGTAATGATAAAAATTTTGGACTATCTTGATGAATTGACCTCTCGTCGTTTTTCTCTCTCTCTCCTCTGTATCTTATACTCTGGTTCCAACTCATGTCTTTTGTTCAGCTATTTTACAGCTATTTTACAACGACTGGACTTCTGGTTCCTTCTTAAAGCTAATCTGTATATTATGTTTGGATACAGATTGTTCTTATATCTGGAGAGACTGGATGTGGAAAAACCACACAGGTTCTGATTTTCTCTTACTTTTTATTACAAATTATTGAACTTGTAAAAAATGACTTGCAAAATTGTTTTTCACCATCCCTTTTGTTTACTGATCTATCAACTATATATTTGAACATCTCTCTCTCTGTATGTATGTATTTATGTATCATCTATGCATTGTCCTAGAACCTGTCATTTGTAAGTTTTTGGCTGACTGGTGTTGGTGAATTTAATTTTATTGCTGAAATGATTGAAAAATGTGGTAGTGCGGTTCTTTTGACTGTTTCTACATGTTGGGCTTAGAAAACAAGAATGTTGAATTCATGCTAAATAATATGGTGATCTGTAGTATGGTGTCCGCATTAGGAGAGTGCCCAAGTCATTGTAGTAGTTTGATAGAGAATTAACTTTTGAAAATCAATTAGGGTGTTTTTCGAAGATAAATTTCCATTGATGATTTTGGATGGAGTGATCAAAAGTATATGCCAAGTAAAATGATTACAGAATTGAGTAGGGCTTGGGTGAAATGGACAAAAGACAACTGAGATCATATATGATTATAAGGTCTAGCTAATTTGAGAGGTATTTTGCAATCAGGCTGCAAGTAGTTTATGAACTCAGGTGCATTCAGATGCTGACATGGACGCGAGATAATACACAGTAGGTTAAGAAACAAGTGACCTGTAAGAAGGTGGAGATGCACTGATCAGTTGGTATGCCTATTCTATATGTATGCCCATATGGGCATTGAAGAAGACTAAATAGTTTTTGATACAGGAGGGACATGAATATGTGGGAATTTACCTGAATGGATCTATCATTTGTTATCTGCATCATATAGGATTTACTAGAAAGCATGTGTGATGTGGAATCAATGACGAACTCCACTAGTATAGCAATCAAATGGTTGTTTCCAAAACATATTTGTTAATGGGAGGACATCCTGAATCTTGTGTAAGTAACAACTAATATGGCTGTCAGACTAACATCTTAAGATTATTTAAAATGATGTCTCTCTAGTTTCTTCCCATGGGTCATTCATCGTTTCAATTTAAAAGCTATTATATGGTCTTAAAAGGTTATTAACAATGAGCTGTTTCATTCAAGTAAATATTCCTTCAGCTGTAAAGCTTGGTTTTCTAGCAATGGCTTTTTGCAAACTGTAATGTCTAGCCAAAAATTTGAAGAATTGAGTTGGATATGTATGCCGGACCATGTCAGGCTGCTGCAATTCTATCATTTGATAAGAATTATGAAATGATGAATCATGGATTAGAAGGGCTTGCATTCTCTCTCTCTCTCTCTCTCTCTCTCTCTCTCTCTCTCTCTGTCTCTCTCTCTCTCTCTCTGTCTCTCTCTCTCTCTCTCTCTCTCTCTCTCTCGCTCGCTCGCTCGCCATTACATGTATTGAAGCTTTTGAAACTTTGTGTAGTTGTCTTCCTAGCAAATAGTTTACTATTTACAAGCTATTACTCTTGACTAGATTAGCCAGTGATACGAGGTTTAATGATTTCTGTCATAATAATAAATGATCCAGGTCCCACAATTTGTTTTGGACCACATGTGGCAGAAGGGCAAAGCATGCAAAATAGTATGCACACAACCTCGAAGGATCTCAGCAACATCAGGTTGCACTCACTTTCTAAACATGTGCTAAGTTCTTTCTATTAATGTGCTGCAAAACTTATTGTTTTCCCTCATTATAATAATATATGTGATGTCATGGTATGTGTTGTCTTCATGACTAGTTGCTGAGAGAATTGCTTACGAAAGAGGACAGAATATTGGAGAAGATGTTGGATACAAGGTGATAGTTATACGTTTTAAGAGTAATAAGTACAGTTTGAACTTGGAGCTTTTATTTAGTAATCTTTCTAAGTTATGCACTTCACAAAACTTTAAGATGCAAATTGCTTAGGAGAGCATGGTAACAACTGTAGTGTCTTGCTGGGAATCATACACATGCATTTGGATTTTCTATTATCATTCTTCTTCTTTTGTTGTTTTATGACCTTCTCACTGCAACTTGGAAATGCTGTCAATGCATCTCTCAAACCTCTTTTTCACCGTAGGTTTCAATTTTCAGTAACATTGTTTTATCTGTCAAAACTGTTATTTTGAGTCAAATACATCCACAAAAAATTGCTAAATTTGAATTGTTTTTGTTGAATGTAAAATGTTTTCGATGTGAACTTGACAAACACAGGTATTTAATACAGTGAGAAAACTTGCAATAAAAAGATAAATTTACTGATAATTTTTTATGCTAAAAAGATAATTAAATAGGACATTCAGATATTATGCCATACTATGCTAATTTATTCTCGTTATTCTTTTTATTCATTATTTTTAGCCTACAAATTAATTACATTAATCAAAACCAAGTTTGTTAACTTAACTTCTATGAAATGTAAGCACAAAAAAGAACTAGTATAATAATTTACTCTCATTTTTCTTTTTAATAATTATTTTTAACCAAAAAATAATTACATTAATCAAAAGCAAGTTTGTTAAGTTCACTTCTACAGTATGTAAAAACAAACCCTATATCTACTGTGTTCTTGTCATTGTTCTTCAATATGCAAAATAAATGCAGATTGTGAATTTAGGCCAAGCTTTATTTATTTGAAACAATGGAGTTTTTTTTTTAATTTTTTAATTTTTACAGGGTATTATCTCTTTTCTTCTACGCTTTTCTCATGCTTATGTCTGACCTATATCTTGGTTCCAAAATTAGATTCGACTAGAAAGAAAAGGTGGGAAGCACTCATCGATTGTGTTCTGCACTAACGGGGTTCTATTGCGTGTGCTGGTCTCTAGAGGAATTAGTTCCAAAAGAGAAAGATCAAATAAGCCCAAAAGAGAAAGATCGAATGGGCTTGCGAAAGAAGACATTTCTGACATAACGCACATCATTGTGGTATAAACCTCTTACTGCTGTTTTTCTCTCTTTTTTCTCTCCACACTTTTTTCAAAGTCTGCAGTTTATGACATTTATATTTTTCATCATTTTGGATTTGCATAGATTTGGGTAGAGTTTAAATGCTATGCTTTACATTATTCCGTGAATAGCTTTGTTCTAATTATATAGGCTCCATGTACTTGACCTTGGTTTAACAACATTGGTTCAAGTGGGGCATATCTTTGTGTACTTCTTGGCTTTAAGGCACTGCTAGTTTTGTTCAAAAAAGTTCATTAGACAGGAATGTATTTGTACTTTTTTGTTACTCTGACGTAAGAAAATTGGTGTTAGACAATTTTAGCTTCCCTTAGGATCTATTCCATCATCACGTTTAAGATACTCACTGTTCAAAAAACTCATCCAATATCAGTCACTTGAATCATTATTATAATCTGTGATCATTGCTGGCCAGTTATACTGCTGTTGACCATCATTGTTTATCATTGATAACTTCTATCCTACAGTTAGATGGGCCAAGCATTCCCTACTAATGCTGGCTACAGTGAACAATGTCAGAATATCCTACAGAATATTCTTGTCATAATAGGAAATATCCTACAGAGTATTCTGAGTATATTTTTAGGCTGTAAATATTTGATTTTATTTCCTAGTTTAGATACTATGTGTAAATATAAATATGTATGCTGTAACACCTAAAATGTGTGTGCGCAATACGACTCATTCTCTTGTTCATATTAATTTACAAACAACATGAAACCATTGCTTCCCACTATTTGATTTGAACTTTGACCATCATGACAAACGAGCTGGAGTTTCATAAAACCAATCCATGTGTTGAATGTCTGGAGAATGTTGTTCTCTAGCATACTACAATGACCCAAATGTAATTTCCAGTTCATTTCTAATATCATTTGTCTTACATAAAGAGGAAGGACGAGTGACTTTCTTTCCTAGCCCAAAGTTGGTTCTTCAATCATTTCCCTTGTCCATTATTTATGACCTGGTAGTAACTCTGCCTTGCCCTCTGTCTCACTTTTGCATATAGGCACATGAAATGACTACATTCTAAACCCATGCATTAGACTTACAAGAATCTCTTGGCTGATGTGACCATACAGTTTAATACTTGGAAGGACAAAAGATACCTTACTTTAAAATCTATTGTCTAGCTCCTCCATTTATAGTATCTAATTGAGTGTTTAACAATTTGAGTTCAAGCATTCAAATATATATTCGGATGAAATTGGTTGAGCGGAATTGTTGGGAAGACTTTAAATTTGCTCTTCTAGTTGAGTAGATGTGGAATGTTGGAATATCCAATCAGTTGTCTTAGTTTTGAACAATCCTAATGTTTATTTTGCGTATGAGATAATGATAGGCCACTATTAAAAAATATTTGAAGTTTATGTATTCAAATATTTGAAGTTTATGTATTCAATTGCTGCAAATGATGCCTGTGTGGTAAGTGAAAATTTTTGTGAAATTCGTTATTTTTAATCTGATTTACTCTTTTTTTTTTTTTTTCTGAGGTTTGAGATACATGATGTTTTATTGCCCTATATTGGAATCAAACATCTTTATAGTATATCTAATGTATAAGGCTTAAGCCCATAAGAAGGTAGTTTGGATATCAATATTCTCTTTCAATTAGGTTCTTAGCCACACAACTGTAGGTCAGCCTTACCTCTGCCGTAGGCATTTGAATCATAGCAAGTGTTGAAGTGTCTAAGCTGGCTGACCGGCAGGAATAAAAATGAAAAATTGACAAAAAATGACTTAATACTGTTATGATTTAATGCCTTTGATCATTTTAATTTTATGTTATTGCCTTATTTGAACTTGTTTTATACTTATTAGTAGCTTCTCTGTTGAATGTGCTATTGAATAATTAAAAGTCTTAGTCAGGTGCAGAATGGTGCACCATTTAGTGCAAACATGAGTTACTCTTCTGGAACTTAAGAGATCCATTATATTTTCATTGTTTTCTTGTTTAGGGTCTTTCTACCAGATGGAAATTCCTACCTTGTTTGTGAAGTATGTTGTTAGACGGAAGATATCATATAATTACCTATATTGGTTTTCACAATTATAAGTATAGACTTTAAAAATAGTCAAAGGGGATTGCCCTACACTGGCACTTCTATGCAATAACTCTACCAAAGGTGACCCTATTACAGGGAATAGCTTAAATAGCTTCTGGCGTTATAGTTTTTATTGGCATCTGAAAATTAGCAGTTCACCTTGTCACCCCTCCAGGTCCCAAATAACTTGATTTTCTCCCATGAACTATTTGTCTCAATAAATTTGTGAATAGAATTAGAGAAATGAAGTCAGGCTAATGATGTATTGCCATTTTCATCTAGTTCTCTGTTTCTTTCCTTCTCGTCTCCTTTTCTTGCCTAGAATTTCTCCTCTCCTCTTCTCCTCATACTTTGCTTCTACTCTTTATTTTCTCATCTTATTGATATTCCAGCTTACATGGGAGATATATTTGTTCTTTGAGCTACATAGGTTCAGATCATGTGAGCATCTAAATATAATTAGTCTTTTCCAAATAAGGTTAGAACTTATTTAGAAAATAAAATTTACTTGCATAAGATTGAAAATGTGAAGGGTATGTCATGGACTTCTTTTAGTTATCTATGTTTTCTGCTATCCTGATCCCAAATCCCAGCCGCTTAAGTTCTGCTTTTTTCGTAATCACTACTAGAGCATTTAAGTTGCATTGAAATTTTAAAAATGTTAATCAACTCCATACAAAATTGGAACCAAAATGTAATTTATGGGTAAATGAAAAGAATAAATGTATACAGACTCTCTTACCCTGTGGACCAACCAGGATTTGAACTCTGGTAGATGGGAAGGTACTTATAATTGTTGATATGCTCATAATAATTCTCAGAAAGTCTAAAGCCATCAACTGCCGCAGGGCTTAACTTGATGAAAGAACTTGTTCTATATTTCTTTTGGCATTGCAAAGAGTCACATTTTTTGAACTTATGCTTACGTAACTAATTTTTAATCTGATCTACCTTACTGTTAAAACCCAAAACATATTACCATTCATAATGGGCAAGTAAAAGTAACTGTCCAATTTTCTCTGCTAAGATGCATCTTCGACTTCCCAAGCTGCATTCCACTATTCTTCCACCACCCCTCGACCGTTCTTCTTTTCTGTTTTTTTTTTAATGTTGTCTTTCCTTTATTTTGTTTTCTTTAGCTAGAGCTTGTAATTGGTTTCAACTGAAAAAACCTACAATTGATGTTTCTTAACACAAGATGATTAAGCTCCTTTACATGAATATATTATATTCTCACCATAGCAGCAAAATTGAGGCTTCAAGTTAAAAACTTGAATATGGTTAAAAAATTAAAAAGAAGGGCTCTAAATTGCCATCAGATGTTGATGAAATTCCATTATTACAGGAATTGACTTGACAGTTGTTTAGTTTGCATTCTGTGTAGCAATTGGTTTCTCTTTGTAAACATAGTTGCAGCAACAGTTAGAATACAAATAGATGTGTTTGCTTCTGAATTCATGAAATTGTGCTCCAGATTTTTATGGATGAACTTTGCTGGCAATAGGGGAAAAAAGGACCTAGGGATGTTCACTTCTTACATTTTATTCATCTAATTTAAATGAATTTGTAGAGAAGGGAGACTGACCAAAATGATTCCAAAAGTTTCTTTTTGACTATGGCAGTTAATCTGGATAACGTGCTTTTCATGTGGATATCTACTTTATTTATGTCCCTTGCTACAATTATAGCTCTGTTTTCAGATGCCTGAGACGATAAATATGTACGTTATTAGTCCACCAGTCTAACGAGCATACGAATCTGAAGCACAGTTTTTTCATGTCAAAATTTAACTTCTTAATCTGGAGCTACTTCAGAAAATGAGAAAGTGACGGTTGTTTATCATAGTTTGGCTTGCTAATTGTTCTTTTGATCTACACTATCATCATTTGTGAAACTATATGGCTTTATATACTGGTTGCATTGGCTTGAACATCAACTCCTGATTTTCTTTTGTAGGATGAAATACATGAAAGAGATCGCTACTCAGATTTCATGTTGGCAATTATCAGGTATTACGATGTCAGTTTCAAATTGTTTGGTTGCTAACATGTATCTTGTATAGGTTGTATTTTTATAGTGTTCTGATTTCAAAATCTGATAATTATGGAAAGTTCAGAGTGGGTGTATCATTGGCCCGAAGGAGCTAAACTTTCTTCCAGTTGTCCTCTGATCAAAGAGTTGCATCCTTGATTTTTTTTTTTCACAATTTCGTCAAGTTGTGTAACACAGTTGACTTCATCCACGACATTTTGCTTTTGAAATTTGGAAGTAAAAAAATAAGAGCTGTTTAGATATGAGAAAAGGGTAAAGTATTTCAAAATAATTTCCAAGAGAAAAGAAAATTAGTATTTAGTGTCCAAATAACATGTTTTCTATTTTGCAAATTGGGAACCCATGTTTTTAGTTTCAAACTTCTACCAATTGTTCTAAACCATCCACAATACGATATCTGATTTTTCTTTTTTAGAAAGAAGATAGGTCTTCCTTTGTTTTCCACATGGTATAACATAGATTTCCAGTTTCTTTTTTGTTTGATCACAGCATTGTATCTTTTACTTATTTTTGTATTGTTTCAATTTTCTCGTTCCTCTACTTTCTTTTATGTCTTTTCTTTCATTCTGAAGTTCTATTTTTTTTTCTCCTAATTTTTTCCATTGAAAAGCAAAATGAGCAAAATGTCAAAAACGGAATATTAATAAACATTTTCTATTGCTCAACAATCTCTATTGGTGTTAATATCTGCAGTGAGTTGTCAAAAATACCCATATACTTTCTCCTGATGCTTAATAAAGGGACTGCTCTTTAATTTGTTAACATACTTGCAGGGACTTGCTACCTTCCTATCCTCATCTTCGACTGGTTGGTTCCATTCATTTATTGTCTATTTAAACTGATACAAAATAATTTGATCATTGTTTTCTTTGTAGGACCTTTAATATTTGGTTTATTGATATCTTTTTCCCTATGAGCAATCTACAGATATTGATGAGTGCCACTCTTGATGCTGAACGATTTTCACGATATTTTGGTGGCTGTCCAATTATTCGCATTCCTGGGTTCACTTATCCTGTAAAATACTTTCCAATTTTGTTGACCTCGTGTTCTGTTTGCAGTTTTACTTATCCTGTATTCTTTATACTGTTTAGGTCAGAAGTTTCTACTTGGAAGATGTTCTTTCCATCTTAAAATCCTCAGATGATAACCATCTTGGTTCGGGCATGCCAAGTGCCTTGAATGATAGTCATGAGCTAACAGCAGAAGACAGAGATGCTTTAGATGAAGCCATTGATTTGGCTTGGTTAAGTAATGAGTTTGATCTGCTTCTGGATCTAGTTTCATCTGAGGGAAGCCCAACTATTTATAATTATAAGCATTCCTCAAGTGGATTAACTCCTCTGATGGTCTTTTCTGGAAAAGGTAAAGTGGAAGAGATCTGCACACTACTCTCTTTTGGTGCAG
The DNA here is from genome assembly GCA_027563845.1 of Erythroxylum subrotundum. Taxonomy (NCBI): domain Eukaryota; kingdom Viridiplantae; phylum Streptophyta; class Magnoliopsida; order Malpighiales; family Erythroxylaceae; genus Erythroxylum; species Erythroxylum subrotundum. The sequence goes on along the minus strand of JAOQMQ010000007.1, from coordinate 2,502,318 downwards.
ACTGCCATTTACAGGCTAAGGATGGGAAAACAGCATTGGAATTGGCTGAGCAAGAAAACCAACAGGAAGCGGTTCAGGTGATAAAAAGACATGTTGGAAGTACCCTTTCCAATTCAGTGGAACAACAACAGCAACTTGACAAATATTTAGGAACAATTAACCCTGAACTTATTGATGTTGTTCTTATGGAGCAATTAATAAGAAAAATATGTATCGATTCAAAAGATGGTGCTATCCTTGTATTTCTTCCAGGATGGGATGATATAAACAGAAGTAGGGAAAGGTTACTTGCCAACCCATTTTTCAATGATCCTTTAAAGTTTATGATTATTTCTCTACATTCTCTGGTTCCATCTGTGGAACAGAAGAAGGTCTTCAAACGCCCACCTCAGGGTTGTCGCAAAATCATCTTATCAACTAATATTGCTGAAAGTTCCATTACCGTTGATGATATTGTTTATGTCATAGATAGCGGTCGCATGAAAGAAAAAAGTTATGATCCTTACAACAATGTGTCAACTCTTCAGTCTTCATGGATTTCCAAAGCAAGTGCAAAGCAAAGGGAGGGACGTGCAGGCCGCTGTCAGCCTGGAATATGTTATCATCTTTATTCGAAACTACGAGCAACGTCTCTGCCAGAATTTCAACTTCCTGAAATTAAACGAATCCCTATTGAGGAACTTTGTTTGCAGGTAAAGTACTCCCCTCTTGTATGTAGTGAAAAAAACCAAATGGGCTATATATGAAACTGGAATGTACTTCTCCTTCCATGCTTATTCTAGATCTATTTGTACCACATGCAGGTCAAGTTGCTTGATCCTAGTTGTCCGATCAACAGTTTTTTGCAAAAGACTCTGGATCCTCCTCTTCCTGAGAGCATACATAATGCTATTGTTGTACTTCAGGAAATCGGGGCACTGTCATCAGATGAAAATTTGACTGAATTTGGGGAGAAGTTAGGTTGCTTACCAATTCATCCATTGACAAGCAAGATGCTTTTTTTTGCCATCTTGATGAATTGCCTTGATCCAGCTTTGACATTAGCGTGTGCCACTGACTTTAGAGACCCATTTACACTTCCTATATTGCCAATTGAAAAAAAGAAAGCCACTGCAGCTAAATTTGAGCTTGCTTCATTGTATGGTGGACATAGTGATCAGCTTGCGATTGTAGCAGCTTTTCATTGCTGGAAGAATGCAAAGGATATGCATCAAGAAGCAAGATTTTGTTCTCAATACTTTGTCTCTTCAGGTACCATGAACATGCTGCATGGCATGCGAAAGCAGCTTCAGACAGAGTTAATTCGCAATGGGTTTATTGCAGAAGATATTTCAACTTATAATGTTAATGCACGTGACCCTGGCATCATCCATGCTGTCCTTGTGGCTGGCCTGTATCCAAATGTGGGGAGACTCCTTCCACCTAAAAATGGAAAGCGTTCAGTTGTGGAGACTGCTAGTGGCGCTAAAGTTCGGCTACACCCTCACTCCCTCAATTTTAAGTTGACTTTTAGTAAAAATCGTAGTTGCCCCTTGATTATTTATGATGAGATAACCCGTGGTGAGATGAGTATGAACATCAGGAACTGTACTGTTATTGGGCCACTCCCAATGTTTATCCTCGCAACTGAGATTGCTGTTGCTCCGGTAAAAAATGATGATTATGATGGAGAATATGATGAGGACGATGATGATGAAGATACTGACAGTGATGAAGGTGGAGGTGAAGATGAAAGCGATGAAGACAAATTGCTTGCAGGTGACAAGTTGGGGGGGCAACATAGTGGTAAAATCATGTCATCTCCAGATAACTCGGTTATGGTTGTTGTGGACCGGTGGCTTTGGTTTGAATCAACTGCTCTTGATGTTGCTCAGCTTTACTGTTTGAGAGAGCGATTATCAGCAGCAATCTTGTTCAAAGTAAGCAGTACTAGTGCTTCAATATTTTGCTCCCATTACAGACGGAATTAATTGTATTTAGGATTGACAATTTGGATGTGTGCACGCTGATCATTTGTTTTATGTTACTATTAATTTTGTGGTTATGCAGGTATTACAACCTCAAAAGGTACTTCCAGCTGCTCTTGCAGCCTCTGTATGTGCAACTGCTGGCATTCTCTCCTTTGATGGGATATCTGGGATCTCATTACCAGTGGAATCCGTGGAATCACTGACTTCAATGGTACATGCAACAGAGATCAACAAGCCTTCTGCAGGGAAGAGAAGGATTTCCCAGAATGCAAATAGTTTCCCTGAATCAGTAATGTCCTGCAGCTTGCAACAGAGCTCTCCTTCTCGTCATCGCAAAGGGAGGCGCCCTTTGTCCAACAAGGGAAAATGAGCTGTCAAGCCACAATTGTCAACTTGAGTCATCAAAAACCGTCTTTTGCATTGTCCGACATCAGTTACACCACTAACAATCCTTAGGGGGCATACTGTGCAAGAGACTACTGAAATGGCATCATGAAAATTCGCAGCTATACAGAATCATAGCTTTAGCCAGTAAAATTAATGGTCAAAGCATACCTTGATATAAAGTAGTAGTAGCTAGCATGTTCTTTCTATAGCTGCTATTAAGTTTACTCTTTCTATATATCCCAAATTAAGAGAAATCTGACGATTGAGTTGGAATCATCACATCCAAGTCTAGCTAATTTGAGCATATGTATGTATATATTCTGAAATGGTATTGCAGGTTTCATGGGAATTGGCCTTTTTAGAAGTTGATGAAGCGTATACACGCAGAATAACCCAGATATTGATATAATATAGCCGCATTCAGGTATGCAACAATTTGGTGAATATTCCTGACAGGAATTGCTCATGTTTCACTCCGTTGGGTACATAGAAGCTCTCCTGTTGCGTTACAACCTGTTAAGATAAAGAAGCTTCTTTTTGAAGTATTATAGCTCCGCCATGATAAATCCTTGAATTTACTTTAGGATTTGGTAAAGACTTTTACAAGTTCCTTTGTATTGCATCACCACATAATAGTATTAGTAACAAATCATCTGTAAAAGATGTATTAAAGATATCAATCTTATTACATTTATAGTGAAACTTGATGTTTGACAATATATTGAGCTCTTATCTTTGTGAAAACCTTTGAATGTAGAGTGAATAAAAAAGGGGACAGAGAGTCATCTTACTTGAGCTTTTCACTTCTCACCTTTGTAAGACGGAGTTGGTTTTCCATTGACCATGATGGAGTATGATGTAGCGGTGACACATTTTTTCCTTTTATTTCTTCTCAAAAAAATATCCTAAATGTTTAGGTTACAATGTCTTCCTTATCATTTCCCTTTTCTTTTTCATATATTAAAAAAACTTTAAAATAAATGTCATTATTAAAAATTAAATAAACTCTATCAAGGGTAAATATCCATTATTGAAATTTAATGACATTAAAAATTCAACATGCCGAAAGCATAGTTATACACAAATTAAAAATATTTATATTTAAATGAAAATTAAGTGGTCAAATTAATATTGATGAGATAGTTACAGAAGATAAAAAGAAGAATAAAATAAAATAAATAATAAGGTATAAAAAACGTTGGACAAAATTAAGTATAGATAGAGGAACTCATTCAGGGTTAGAGATTTGTGTGGAAATTAAAGGATAAAACTTATTTTAAAGGTTAGACAATTTTCCACGGGAGAAATCATTCTTCAATTTTTTACCTATTAGGTTATTTAAGTTCGGATAAGACTTATTTTAAAGAGGGGAGTTATGAGACCTAAGTGTTTCCTTCTCATCTTTCATGTGTTTTTATTATTAATGTTATGATTAATGTTAGTTATGAATTATAATTAAATTATTGTGTTTTAAGAGTCTTTATTGTTATTAAATTTGTGTAATGGTTAGGATATTATAAGTTATGAATAAATTGAACAAATAAGATAATTTGACAATGTGGTTATTGGAATGTCAAGTGTGAGTAAGAATTTCACATTAGACAGAGATGGAATTAGTGAAGGGAATATAAGTGGAAAGGACCCATAAACCTAATGCTTTAAGGTTTTTAGTTGAAGTGTGGTATCAAGGCTTACGAGTATGTTCCTTCGCTAAGCCTAGTATGTTCCTTCGCTAAGCCTATGATAAAGATCTCCCAAGTAAATGGGCTCCTTAGATCCAACAAGTGGTATCAGAGTCAATGGTTCGGCGAGGAACGAGTATGAAGACGGTAGTCGATTCTCGTGATCGCCTTCCCATGAAAAAGAGCAAAGAGACTCCTGGTGGGCCCAAACCGGTAGAGTAGAAGAACTCTTGGTAACGCCATGTGCTCAAGCTGCTAAGAAAAAGGCTTTCGCTCAAGGAAAAGTCCAACCTCGATGTGGAGGTGACACATTGTTTACTTGAGTTACTAAGATATATCTTCAAAACTTATTAGTAGGACAATTGCAGTGTATCAATGACATTGGCTGCAATTTTATATTTTATAGATGCCACTAACCTAATTTTAAATTAAAAAAACATTTCAAATGAATATCTAATTGAGATGATTCATGAGATTATGAAAAGTTAAGAGAAATAACTATATTTCATAAGAGAAAATATAAGTTGATATTAGTCCCATTTAGAAAATTTTGGTAGAATAAACATATTGGTTCACTTTTTTTCATTACTAAATATTGTTCAATATTTTAATCATAATTTTCTATAGGCATAGTAGATAGATGCGATTCAATAGGCAATGGATTTGTCAACACTTATACTTGGCATGTACAAAGTATTGTATGTGACAGTTGAACCTAGGTTCTTTAGAAATATTTTGAGCTATTATTTTTGTGAGGACCTCTATATTCAGAGTAAATAAATAAAGGGATAAGTGGTCATTATATTTGAACCCTTATCTTTGAATGTTAGAATTGGTTCTTCATTAACCATAATCGAATATGATGTGGAGGTGAGGCATTGTTTACTTAAGTTGGTGAATTTTCTAATAAATCTCCAAGCCTCTATTGAACTGAACAAGAAACTCCAATTAAGAGAATAAAAAATTTGTTGAAGTCAAGAATATGAAGAAAATGTAACCACTCTATTGTTATATGAATCTTGAGGATTTTTCAAATTACTAGAGATGTTCAAACATGTGTTTGTTTGAAGAATATTATAATTATTGGTGTTTGTATGATTATTTTTATGATTCATAAAGAATATTTTTTTTTGAAAATATTGTGTTATGAGAATACTTAAGGAAGATTATTTTAGATGCCAAATAACTTGTTAAACATAGCTATAAAAATCTACTAAACTTTATGTGGAAAAATCACATATTTGAGGAACTTTACCTCATTTTATTGATAACGCTACACAGATGTGTTTTTAGCTTTTTCCTATATACTAAGCTCTTCCAAACTCTATAAACTCACATTAGATGGTATATATATGTGACCAGATAAGGATGGGGACCTTAGTGTCCTGAGCTGCCCTTATATAGGCTAGCTTTCATCAAGCCCGCCCATATAGTTTGTAAAACATCTATCTAAAATCTACAAAGTATGATGAACATTACCAATGTTCTAGTGAATGTTACCAATGCTTTGGTGAAGTTATTGGACCACTCGATTAATTTTACATTCTCCCACTTGGCCCAACAGTTATAATAATTGTATCTAAATCTTACTTTATAGGAAATGGAATACATAAATCATGGCAATAATTTCTCTACTAAATGAGCATTATCTTATATGCATTAGAATGTACAATATTTCCTAAGCTTATGATAACCTTTCTTTATGAGTAAACCCTAAGTTTACTCTCACTCCAAATATATGATCTTTTAAAAAAAAAATAATGTGGACAAAAAATGAGAAAAATCATATAAACTAGATTTCTCTAATGTAATGTACAATAAATATCAAATGGAAGGACCTAATTCTATATTTACAAAATGATCCCTAAATTTTACTAGAGGCATGCATTTGTTAGGGATTTGCAATCATCAATTCGGTGCTAATTTGCTCAGTAGCAACTTTCTTTTCCTTAACATTCTCTCTTGGCTAGGTACTTGATGTCAATGATTTTAATTTCACTCTCATTCTTCTTGTTCTTAGCTAAGAACACAACAGTTGAATTGTCACAATAAATCTTAATGGGTCAGGAAATTGTATCAGTAACCTTAAGCTCAAATACAAAACTCTTTATCCATATATCATGTGTTAGAGCCTCAAAGCAGGACATCAACTCAACTTTTGTAGTAGAGGAAGCAATCACGGTTTGCTTGACATTCCTCTAAGATACAACTCTGTTAGCTAACATGAAGATATAGTTTTATGTCAATTTTTCTAAATCAACACAGCCAACATGATCTTCCAAATTGTTAGTTTAACTATACATAAGCATGTATTTCTTGGTGCCTTTTAAATACCCCATCACCTTTTTAACAACTATCCAACGAGTTAAGCTTGGATTACTTTATGACACGACCCGCCTTTTTGGGCCGTGTTGGCACTAGGAAATGGGTAGGCTTAATGCCACCAAAACTCGTAGTAAGCCCAACTTTTCTATATTCTACTAAAAAATTGACATGACCTATTCGTTCGTCTGATTAATCCTTATACCTGCTTAATTGGTTATAAGAAGTAAGGATCCAAATGCAATTCTCACATACATCATCTACTCATCAAAAGACAATCTATGATCATCTCCTATCATCAACCGACATCATTCTCAATAAGATAACATATTTATACATGTTTTATGTACATATGACTATGAAAAACCATGGAGCAGCTATAAGCATCTACACTAACATCATGCCAAAAACATACTTCTCTGATTGTCCAGCCCCTTTTGGATTTCTCTCTGGACCAGTCTGCTAATCTCCTGAAATGGTAATAGTGAGGTATGAGTCTACAATGTGACTCAATGAATTATAAACATACTACCTTGCTTATGTATATATATAGGCTCAATGAGTAAATAAGTAGTAAATCTCAATTTGCGGCAATAACATGAATATCAATAATAAAGCTCAATATGAATTGTTCAAAGAAAACATGAATCTGGTTTCTGAATTCTTGGTTCTTTCAAAAGTTTGAGTTTCTTTTAAAACTCTAGCTTCTTTCAAAAGTCTCGTTTCTTTCAAAATTTAAGTTTCTTTCAAAACTCTAGTTTCTTTTCTTTCAAAACTCTGGTTTCTTTTCTTTCAAACTCTAGTTTCTTTTCTTTCAAAACTCTGGTTTCTTTTCTTTCAAACTCTAGTTTCTTTCTCATTTATGAGTTCTTTCTCATTTCTGAGTTCTGATTCTTTCTCAAATTCTTAGGAAGAGACAGAGGCATGCTAGTATGACATATCTCCCCTTTTCTAATTCTTTCTGAAATTCTTAGGAAGAGACAGAGGCATGCTAGTACGGCATCTCCCCTTTTCTGATTCTAGACAAGGTTGGCCTAACCTTGCCCCTAGAGGCCTGCCCTCTCTAGGTAGGACCCGGATCTAACCCATCACCGGCGGGTTATCTATGTGCACATAGTCTGATAATATACCCTAGCAGCTGGGTATTCTGAGAACTCATCAATCATGGTTAAGATGGAAAACATGATTCATTAAAGAATTGAAATCAATAGGTTCAACACAAAAAGGGAACCACAAGATGTAAAGAATCTGAAATTATCTGATCAATCAGGCATACAACATGCTAGACTCAACTACATGGAGTCATATATCAAAGAAGTCATATGGATTCAAGAACAA